>JAYMGJ010000251.1:0-139593 GCA_037178675.1 Scleroderma bovista
TGTAAAGGTGACATTGCCACTCTAAGGCCCACCGTTATGATCGGTGTTCCTCTTGTCTGGGAGACTATTCGTAAAAGCGTTATTGTCAAGGTGAACGAAGGCGGAGCGCTCAGGAAGAATATATTCTATGGCGCATTTGCACTCAAGAAGGCAAAGGTGCCTATTCTGAGCCATGTTGCGGATGCAGTCGTGTTTAGTCGTGTTCGGGCAGCCACAGGTGGTCGACTCCGTCTGGCACTAAGCGGTGGTGCGGCATTGAGTAAGGAAACACAGGAGTTCTTATCTGTTGCTCTGGTCACGGTTCTCCAAGGTCAGCCATCCTACGAAGTACATGCAGGTTCTGATTGGGTTTCAGGTTACGGCATGACAGAATCCTGCGCTATGTGCGCCATTTTACCCCCTGAACTAATGCAGTATGGCTCGGTGGGGTTGCCTGTGCCGTCTGTGGAGATCAAACTACTGGATGTTCCCGAGGCTGGGTACAAGTCTAGCAACAATCCACCTCAGGGCGAGGTTTGCATCAGGGGCCCAGCAGTAACGAAGGGCTACTACAAGAGGCCGGACCTGAATAACGACGAGAAGATCTTTACAAAGGATGGATGGTTGCGTACCGGTGACATTGGACAATGGAACGCTGATGGGACCCTTTCTCTGATTGATCGGTGGGTTGCTGTGCATGGTCCCGTGCCAGTGGGCGTAGTTGATGTGCTTACGGTGCACCTAGCATCAAGAACCTCATCAAGCTCCAAAGCGGAGAGGTATGTTTCCTAAGATAGCGTAGGTGGCTGGATATGACGTTATGCCTTTACAGTACATTGCACTGGAGCAACTTGAGTCCGTTTACATGTCCTGCGACTTAGTGGCCAATCTCTGCGTTCACGTATCTCCAGAAGCGAAGCAGCCTATTGCGATTATCGTCCCGCACGAGCTCAACTTACGGCATGCACTCGAGGGGGCCAAGTTGAATGGCGTCGATGCCACAGCACCTCTTGCTGATCTCTGTGCGAACAAGGCTGTGCAGCAACTCGTCCTGAAAGAGACCAATGAGTTGGGGAAGAAGAATGGCTTCAAGCCTATGGAGACCCTCGAAGCAGTTATTCTCACCGCTGACGAATGGACGCCCGAGAGTGGGTTTGTGACCGCGGCACAGAAGGTGCAACGAACCAAAGTTGCCAGGCACTTTGAGAGGGAGATCAAGGTACGTTCATCCTGTCACACACCCCTGGTCCTGAACAGTGCTCCTTTATCTGTTCTCTTTATGTGGCAAACTTTTTGACGCTGACTCGACGTCACCCATACACAGGAAGTATACCACCAGTCCTAATACGCGCATGGCCCCTCGTCGACTATTTTTGGATTTCATTCTCAATGTAGTTGTTTATTTAGTTGATATTGTACCACTTGGGTATTGCTTATGATGTCTTATGTGCTACGGACTGTATGTGATCGTGTTCTTGTCTTTTTTTCGTTGGGGTTATTTCGGTGTCTCGGAGGGTACACGCACAACCGAAACCCGGAAGGCGATGAAAAGGCATCCGTGTATTACGTAAGTCGTGGTACCATCTGGCACGAAGGCGCTGCTGCGATTCGGTAAAAGCAAGCAAGCAAGCAGTCGACTCTTTCTTCCCTCGACCACCACCGTCGACACCGTCTTTGTAGTTGACTTTGTCCTTGTCGTCGCTGCTGTCGTCATCGTTGACGAGTGTACATCATAGACGAACAAGGTTCTCGAGTTTGTATTCGATTCGACGTTGTTCGCCTCCACTCGAGGAACCCTCGTGCTGCGCGTGCCTGCGGACCCAAAGGCAAGGCTGATTCTCGACTTATGTCCTCGCTTTACATTCTTACCTCAACCCGACTGCTTTCCGTCGATCTGGGTAAATTCAACTTCAGCGTTTCCCCGGTCTATCGTCGTCATCGTCTAGGATAAGAACTTCTCGAGAACTCGCACAAAGACCGGTCAGCGGAATAATTCGTATCATCGTCATCGCCATTATCTATCACCGTCATGTCGTCGCAAGTTCCCGTGCGTGCCCCGTTTGAGAGCTTGTTTTATTTCAGGATTATCCAGGACGCTCGCTAATATGCGTCTCTGTGGGGTCGTGTAGATTCGTAGGAAGCTGGTTATTGTGGGTGATGGTGAGTGCTTTACACCTGGTTATTCCACTTGTACCCATGGCTGATCTGTTCGTTTTGCTTCCTCGCTTATATGTAGGTGCATGCGGCAAAACATCACTACTTTGCTCGTTTGCATTGGGGGAGTTCCCAAAGGAATACGTAAGTCGTATGTTTATGTCACGAGTCAACCACGTCCCCCCTCTTCCTCTACTTCTGCTGGCGAACGCTGATCCTTCACTGGTCACCCGTCTTCTACCGGCCATATAACAGCAACCGAGTGAGTAGCTTCCTCCTAACCACGTTGCCACGGTGGTCTGATTGCCGTTATTTCTTCCTCTCTCTTTCCTATTTTGCCGTCCTTGCGTCATCGCCACTACCCCTGTGTCTGCCGCATTCTGGGCTCTGTATCCGTGGTCTGTGTTCTAATTCGGTGACATCCGCTACACAGCCATATTCGAAAACTACGTTGCGGAGATCAGACTGGATGGAAAACCGGTGCAGCTGGCGCTCTGGGATACCGCGTTCGTGTTCTTTCTTTTGTGATGGCCGTGTATCTCAGGGGTATTTTTTTTTTTGGGTGGTATTCGGTTGTTGTACTCCGTGCGTGTGCTTGTATAGTGGACAGGAAGAATACGAGGTGAGCTGTCCCCGTTCTCCACCCACCCCAATCGCGCCACATGCTCACACGGCGTTGTCTTCCCGTGATGATGAATAGCGTTTACGACCGCTGTCATACTCCAAATCACATGTCATCTTGATCGCTTTCGCCATTGACACTCCGGATTCTTTGGAAAACGTCACTGTAAAGGTACGCATAATTCCCACCTTTATTCTTATATTCTAACGTTATGATGACGAATACAGTGGATCGAAGAAGTGCGCAGCATATGTGGCCCAACAGTTCCGATCCTCCTTGTCGGATGCAAGGCAGACCTACGACCATCCCCCGACTCGCAAGACATTGGCAACTACGTCTCGCGTGCACAGGCAGAACAGGTAGCGAACCAAATCGGAGCGCGCGCTTACAAGGAATGTTCAGCACTCAAGATTGAGGGTGTCGATGACGTGTTTGAGGCTGCTACCCGTGCCAGCATGCTTATGCGCGAGGGCGTGCCGTCGTCGTCGCATCGTAGAGCGGCCAGTAATGGAAGGAGGGGAAGCACACATGGAGATTCTGGACACGGCGGAGGATGGAAGTGTTGCGTTGTGTGCTGATGACTATCCTTTCGCTGCGATCGAGACCGGGTTGAGTAAAGGAGTACCTTTATGGATGTCGTATGTGTACCAAGCTTGGGATCGTGCACTTTCCAGATAGTCCTGGGTTTCTATTTCGTCCTTGATGGATCTGACCCTCGATCTTTGTGTTTGCACGGGTACGGTATCATAACATTACCATTATTCGCCTTTGTGTTTGTTCTGACAGAAACTTGCATTGTTGTTGTGTCAGCTAGTTGGGTATTGGTGGGCATGCAAAGTACTTTGTGTTGGTTCCTGTGCATGATTTAACAAAGTCCCAGAACTCTTGCTTGAAATGCAAAATAGTTCATAGTTGTACCCCTGCATTTGAACCTGGTTTGCATCCGTGGTTGTGATCCATTCATCACATGAATGTGATGTCATTTCTCACTGTCATAGTCATTCAGTGAAGTAGTTCATGAAGAATTGGAGAATACACTGTACTAGTATTGAAGACATGTTCCACTACTGTTTGAAAGGATACATTTTGTTTCATAGGGTAAAGGGTGCAAGCCTCAAGGCAGTCGTATTTCCTTTCCTGTTTGCTTCGTTTCCGCTTCCGCCTTCCGAATGTCTTATATATTCGAGGGCGTTGCCCACACCACCATCCCCTTCTTTCTCTCTCACTCCCATCTGCGTCTGCTCTCTGTGTAGCCTCACACATACCAATCCGAGATAATCTCCACGCGCTTGTCCACGTTCACGGCCCAATTGAATTGTCTGTCTCTCCGTGAACGGTGAGTTTCCACGCCCACGCTCACTCAATCATCGAGATCGCACACAATATCCCGCCAACGTACACGAAGAAAGGTAAGCGGCAGCTGATTTCGTACCCATCCACTATTCTGATCTATGATCGATAAGCTGGCACCTCACCAGTTGCATTCTCACCAGATGGAAGGCACATTGTGTCAGGTTCAAGGGATAACACAATCCGACTTTGGGATGCACAGACAGGTGTCCAGGCGGGCAGTCCACTTCAAGGCCACACTGACTCAGTCAACTCAGTTGCATTCTCACCTGGTGATGGCGGCGTCCCCGTTGTAGCGTGTTCATGCAAGCCTGCTTTCCTCATCATTCAGGTCAGCGAGATTTTTCATTGCCCGTTCGTTATTCATAGTCGCTTTGTAGTTGGACCATAATGTCGCATCGTCCATCAACCACTCCTACTTGACTCTGACCACCATCACGTTGCTGTACTCGTTGAGACTATTTCATACCACTGCACTTCCTTATCTCCTGTATTGCCAGCCAGACTACATAAGTTCCACGTATCGCATGCTACATAATTTTCGCTCTGCACGTCAAATCTGATTTGATCGCTCGTCGAGTAGTAGTGCAACCAGGACTTCATTGCTGAGCGCTGAGGCTAAGGTTTACGCGTTTCCTCCGAGGAGGTCAAGCCAACGTTTGATCTGTGTTTGTATTTCTCGAGCGCATGCATATTCTTTCTCTTGAACGATGCACGGTGCCGACCACGAAAGAAGATCGGCAGATTTATAACAAATGCACAGAGAGATAGACTACTGGCACAGACAAAAGCCACGAACGAGCGAGAGGGAGCAAACGCGCAATCACGGTCCAAGAACATTCTTTTTCTGATATTTGTTGGCTGGATGCTCAGCAGCCAGCTACTACAGCCAGCTGCACGACGGGTATACATAACTGCCTCCCACTTAAGCCTCCCGTCCCGTGGAACCTGTGCATTGCACAATACATCGTCCATCTTTAGCGTGCGGCCGCGACAATAGCCAAGGCTCGGCGATTCCATCCCCAACGTCGTGCCAATCTTCTAAAGCGACACCCATCGACAAAGGAATACAGTCGTTCTTCACGGCGAAGGCCAAGTTGAGGCTAAAGCTCTACTACGATTTCAACAGAAGCAAGCGGCTGTCTCTTTCTTCTCTCAGAGACTCTGACCAGCTCGATGCTATCACACCTTGTCGAATGTATGAGATTTGCGACTTTACATTCCATTCCGATGGCCCTGTTCCCCCTATCTCAGTGTGCGTACGACTCGCGGAAACAACACTGCTGTGCCTGCAGAAGACTCATGGAAAGCTGAGCTCGCTGATTTTCCTCTCGTTCTGTGGTTTCCCTCAACCCGAATCATTAACCACTCTTACTTTATGTAATAATCTCAACCCCACATTTCTAGGCCTCCCTTCCATCTCTGCTCGTGTTATCATCGCTAGGAGAACTTGATGCATTTGCGGGAGTCGTACCGTTGTTGTGGTCATCATGGAATGGTGGTTATTTGTCCATAACTGTGCTAGAAAGCTAGCTATGAGTGCTGCCATTGGTTGACTAATTGTCATAGTAGCTCGTGTCTGTGCTCTATCACTTGCTACGTCACGCATGCACATGCCCTCGCAATATGTACCCAACTTTGGATATTTGCCCACAAGTGCATGCAACAAGATACCGCGTTCACCCTCAGGGAAGTCCTTTTTTACCCCAACTTGCTCGGCTGGAGGCTGATCCCCTCGGCCGTACTAGCAAAACGGAATAAGTACCTCCATCTTGATACGATGACCACATCACCAGCGCCGCCTAATTCCCTATCTCACGGACCCTGTGTTACTCCCTTGTGTCTGTTTCCTGTGTCGTTGCGCCGTAGATGCTGATCTCTGGATCGCATAGTCATAGGGAATTATAGTGCGGGAGATTAGTCTGGGTTGATGTAGCAGGCGCTCTGGGGTACGTTCGTGATGCTCATTTCATTATGTATATCTCTGGGGTATCTTCTCTTTTGTTCCCTTACAATCCGCAAGTGCGAGGTGAGTCTCCGCCACACCCAAGCCCTCGTCCTCGTATGCTCATATGTACTCTCCCCAATTGGTGTTTCTGATAGCTCTCATACCTCGTCCTTTCCTTTGCCATCCACACCCGGATTTCCTGAATAGTGTCACCTTATAGGCGGGGCGGACATGGCGCCAAATGTAAATGTGCGCCTTTAACGCCATAGTATACCAAGGGCTGTCGATTTACCTCCAGTTAATTTGTCAATCACACTTGAAGGGAAACCGCCGCCGCCACGTCGAATAAAAAAAACAAAGGGTGAATTTCAGATTGTCCTGTCGCGGTTGAAGGAGCTAATGCCAGAATTTGATGCTGTAGGCTACCAATGGGATGCTGGCAGGTGTCTCCAATCCCGGACCATGGGTTTACCGTGAGCCATTATGTCCACACTTGAGAATAACTAGTTCTTATTATTGGCAGTCCGAAATTTGGGGAGGCGAGATTACTTGCAGGAATCCGAGGATGATGATCAATGCCGAGAATATGCAAACGTTAAGGTCTATAAAATGGGACGGAGAATTCTCAGACTCTGGAGTGTCTTAACCCAGCTCAAATCAACTCCAACATAACTAAATCTCTGCATTTATGTGTTTTGCACTGGTTTCTCTTCTTGTCGCATCCTTTGCCATTGCCAGCATCAGTCCAAATGCTATTCCACTTGAGCTTGAACAGAGGGCCGAATATCACTCCGCTTGGCACGAGTGTTCAGTGGACATCCAATGCTGTGGCAGGGCATGCTTCAAATATTTCAGATTTTGTATTGTAAGAGTATCTAAACCATGACCATCATTGGGGAGCTTCAACATTTTGCTTGATATCTTCAGGGAAATTAACCACCCCGGGTGACAGAACATGCACTGTGGGAAGTAGACCAGGTGAAAATCCTCTGACATTTCACCCAAACTCCGGGATACTGTCACCCGTGGGGTGGGTGAAATAAACCTGCACTAGATTGTTATCACCCATGTATTAGTTGGGGATTTTGAGCCATTTACTGGTTCAATCACTTGGTACACTTTTTGGGATAGAGGGTGAAAACATACTGTATTCCAAGTGAAAATGTTAGCCCTACAATGCTGAGAATGAGAGTGAAATGTAATTAGATTGACTGACTATGCTACGAGAGCTCAGGTACAAACATATGTAAAGACCTCGTCAGCCCGCAGAGATGAGGATAGAAACCAGACGGAGACAATCAAAATAAAGAAGAACGAAGATGATAAGGAATTTCAGAAGAGATGGAATGGCACAAATGGTAACTATAGAGCTTGGTCATTATGTAAGCAATGGTTCCTTTTTTTTTTGGTTATGCTGTCTGCTACAGTTGAGGACAACCAATGAGATGACCCTAGGCAGAACACCTAAGACCCAACTACACGCGAGGCTCTGAGAGGAAATAGGACGCGAGGATCTAGAGCAATAACCCAAGATGAGCTCGAATGGGGAGCCTCTGGGTGCTGGATTGCACGGTATATATACTACTATACATGAGGGCTACGCGAGGCTATCCATGAGGCTACGTGCAGGTAGAAGGCTAAGCAATGACATCACTGTGGAGCTAAGGCTATGCGTAATGATGTCAAGGGTGGCAGCGTGTACAGCACGAGGTACAGGTCTAGACTAGGTAGATAAGATAGAGGCTGTACACTAAGATAAGATAAACGCTATCTAATCGCAGATTAGATAAGATAAAAAGTTGGACCGTAACACTACTCCCCCCTCAGGTGCAGGATTCCAGACTGCAGAACTGAGCGTCACAAACCGTGAGGTTTTCGGGGACACGACTAAATAACGAGTCAAAGTCCGTCTGGGCCATACGAAGCTTCCGAGGAGCAGAGGGGTTTTCTCGGTAAAAGCGCTCGACTACCAGAGGAGAATTCTTTAAATTCGATGAGGGCTCCCATGTTCTTTCATGTTCTTCGTACCCTTTCCAGTGTACCAAATACTGGAGTTGTCTTTTATAAATACGAGAGGCTACTATATAGTCCACTTCGTACTCCTCATCGCGTTCTTCAGAGACATGTACCGGACCGGGCCGAGACACGGGCTGTCCGGGAAGAGGACCTAAATAAGGTTTAACTCGAGAAACATTCACAACCGGGTGAATCCGAAGAGTTTTCGGGAGCTTAAGCTCGACCGCATTCGGGGTTACACGAGTGACCTCATAGGGACCAATCCATTTCTCCGTAAGCTTCTTAGAAGCACGATTTAGCATACGAAGGTTGTCCGTAGAAAGCCAAACTTGTTGGCCTACAACATAGTCCGGGGCGGGATTTCTATGCTTATCCGCCTGAAGCTTCATATTACGTTTTGCCTTCTCAGAAGACTCAACAACTTTATTAAATACGGCGGCAAAGTCCTTAGCCGCTGGGGCTACTGTGTCGATCGGCTCAACACCCATACGAGGGGAATAACTCCGGGTAATTCCAAACGGTGAATCAGTGGTCACCTCCGAGACCGTGTTGTTCCAAACGAACTGGGCAATTTTGATCCATTTGGCCCATTCGTCCTGACGATCGTTGACGTAAGTTCGGAGGTACTGATTAATTTCGCGGTTCAACCGCTCCGTTTGACCATCGGTCTGAGGGTGAAATGCCGTAGACATTTTCCTTTTAACGCCTAAAAGTCTATACAACTCCCCCAGGAAGTTGCTTGCAAAGACCGATCCGCGGTCTGACACAACGGAAGACGGGAGTCCATGCTGACACCAGACATGATCTCTAAATAACTCAGCGGTTGATAAGGCGGTTTCCTCTTTAGTGCAAGGCACAAACACGACTTCTTTGGAAAACCGATCAACCACGACTAATATATAATCGTAACCGAGGGATTCCGGCATCTCGGTAAAGTCCATAGTGACATCAAGCCACGGGCCGCTAGGGGTAGGGAGAGGGATAAGACTTCCAGAAGTCTTTTGATTTGATACCTTGGACTGTTGGCACTTTTGACAGTGCTTTACGTAGGTTTGAATCTGCTCTTTCATCCCTTTCCAAGAATAATGCTTCCTGAGCGCGTTATACGTAGCTTTTACTCCTTTATGACCAGCAACAGGAGTATCGTGAAAGTTCGTAATGAGCGACTGTCGCTCTTCGTAAGACTGATCAGTGACGTCGATCAGTTTAATAGATACCGGGTTTAACAGGACCTGGTCCTTGTTATCGTCGGAACTAGATACGTAATGGTCCGATCGTCTGCTAAGCGGATCAGCAACGTGCATCTGGGTTCCCTTCTTATAGATAAGTGAATAGTTAAACCGCGTCATCCACATCTGCCAGCGCGCTTGGCGTTTAGACAAATTCTGCGATTTGGTGAAGTACGTTAAATTATGATGGTCCGTGTAGATCTCAAAGGCGTAAGGAGTGGCCTCGAGATAATGGCGCCAGGCCTCAGTTGCTTTTATGATGGCCAGCATCTCTTTATCGTGAATAGGATAATTTCGTTCTGGAGGCGTCATGGAATGTGACATGTACGCGACGGGTCTGAATTCGCCGTCTTCGCACTTCACGGATATCACTCCCCCGACGGCGAACTCAGACGCATCGGTTTCGAGGCGGAATTCGCGGTCCTGGTCAGGGTACTGAAGTACCGGAGCACGAGTAAAGGCGGCTTTCAAAGCTTCAAACGCAGCGCGTTCCTTTTCTCCAAAGTTAAATATCGTATCTTTACACGTAAGGTCCGTCATGGGTCTAGCCATGATCGCATAATCTTTAATGAAACGTCTATAGAAATTGCCGAGACCTAGGAACGCGCGAACCTGCTTTACGTTCGTTGGCTCAGGCCATTTCAAAATAGCATTAACTTTCTCAGGGTCCATTTTGATACCATCCCGTGACACGATCATACCGAGGAAGTCGACTTCGGTGACTCTGAAGCGACACTTCTCAGGTTTGACAAACAAGTCGTTATCACGTAAACGTTTCAAAACTTCCAGCACGATTCTATCATGCTTTTCCTGATCGTCCGTGTCCGTAAATATCATAAGGTCGTCGATATACACCACGCAGACATCCGACATGTCGTGGAAAATCTCGTTCATCATTTTCTGGAATGTTGCGGGTGAATTACAGAGACCGAAATACATAACTAATGGCTCGAAAGCCCCTTTGTGCGTTACAAACGCAGCTTTCCACTCATCGCCTTCGCGAATCCTCACATTGTTATAACCCCACCGAAGGTCCATTTTCGTGAAGAGTTTACAACCCTTAAGCTTGTCAACAAGCTGAGAGATAAGCGGCAGCGGATAGTTATTTTTAATAGTCCAGTCGTTTACGTAGCGGTAATCCTGTACCATGCGCTTCTTGCCGTCCTTTTTCGGGATAAAGAAGACCGGTGACGTCTGCTGACTAATAGAAGGTCGAATGTACCCTTTAGCGAGTTGATCATCAAGGAACGATTCGACTTCTTTTTGTTCATCAACAGAGAGCGGGATAAGTCTTCCCTTCTTGGGCGGGAAGTCTTCTTTCAGATCAATTCCGTGATCCCAAGGTTTTCTTAGCGGCATGCGCTCTGACGACTTTTTACTGAACACATCTAAGAACTCCCAGTACTCTTTAGGGACCTGCTTCTGAGCTTCTTCTAGGGTCGACTCATCGATAGTGACCTTTGATTCATGAGCTTTCAAAGCTTGCACCCAAGTTTCCTGAGATTCGTTTTCTCGTAATAACTTAGCAAAGCGTGTCTCCAAAAGTGACTTGCACTCTGGAGGACACCTTGTTAAATTAACTTTGCCTGTTACCCAATCTATATCGGGGTTGTGCTTCTGAAGCCAGGTGTGGCCAAGGATAAGCGGCACTTTTCCAAGGCACGTGACGGCACACCACAGTTTTTCAGCATGTTTCCCAATACCGACTGTCAGTAATACATAATGCGTGATGTCACCCTCCTGATTCCTAGTGCCATCTACGTTAAGCACAGGGACGGGTTTCACCAGTTTAGATAACTGAAGTCGTCGACTAAGAGCCCAGCTCTTATCAACAAAACAACCAGTAGCGCCACTGTCTAGCAGAGCGTCTACTTTAATAGTGTTAAGCGGTCCGCGGATGCAGACCGGTACCGTCACTTCACGTTCCATTGTGAAGGACCTTCGTAAGTCCATGAGAACTTCCAAGTTGCCGGCGGGACTTTCCGGTTCCTTAGATGCCAAAGAAGGAGAAGAAATATTTTTATTCGATCGGGAATTAAGCACGCTCGATTTTACTTCCGGCGCCGAGCCCTTTGCAGGGACCCCCTTAGAAGGTATAGTATAGTCCGAGTCACAATCCATAGTATCTACTGACAAAACAGAAAAGCGGGAAGGAGAAACAGAGACAGAAGAAACTACAGAAGACACCTTTTTATGGGTTTTCGCTATTTTTGTATGTAACAAAGCAATGCGGTATTTAAATATTTCCTGCACTGCAGGAGTAGTAGCACGAGAAAGTCTATAGTTCAGAACACGTACAGCTAAGTCCAAAGAAGACTCGAGAGCGAGGATGCCCGTTTTATCCTCACTCTTTAGTCTTTTAAATCCCTGAAGAACGCTTGCATTTCTGCAAACGTCATTCCTCTTACCGCATTTAGCCGGTCATCCTCCGGCTGGGCTTGCGTTGCCCGTGCTTGTGGTTGCCCACGACGAGGGCGACGCGGCTTTGTGCACTCACGTGCGATGTGGCCAAACAATTGGCAATTGTAGCATTGGGGCCCTTTACCCCTTTGCTGGTTTGCCTCAACGGCACCTATGTTCATGGGGACACCACTCCCCGATGCGGTTGAAGACGAATAAGATTGGCCCTGGTAATACCGGGCAGAGCCTTGCCCTTGGAGGTTGATGAGGAAGAGTTCCTGGGCTCTTCCCATCGCACGAGCGGAGTTTGCGAGTCGCTCGTAGGTGTCTCGACGCATTCCCTGTACGTATATTTGCTCCAAGAGTTTCCTCTGGAGCGCACGTTCGAGCAAGTCGCGGGCGTACTCATTCCCACAGTCTCCTTGGTTCTTGAGCGCCTCGAACTGCGTCAAGAAGTCATCAATTCTTTGCCTCGGGCCCTGCCTAAGGCGAAGTAGTTGGGCACGTGCCCACTCAGCATTGTTTCCGGGGAGAAAGAACCTTTCTATCTCCTCCGCGAAGTCAACCCAAGCAGGCCAGGCCGGAGGGGGCGGGAGCTGTCCGGCTGGGACGGGCGGGGCGTTGGCGAGAGCATGGGCTGCCGCCATGCAGCCATCCAGACGGACCTGAGCCCACCGACCAGCTTTCGGGCCAGTGAGCCGGGAGAGAACTGCCGCGGTGACCTGGGCGTCGTTTGCCCCCTCCATCGAGATCTGTAACCAGACCTTGATCTTGGACCACCACTCGTGGAACTTCTGAGGGGAGCCATCGTAACTCCCGGGATCCGCGACCACCTTCTTGCGCGGCGGCGGTGGAGGGTGAGGCTGTGCAGCCGCAAGGGCCGCGATATGCGCCTGGAGGTCAATCTGCCCCTGGATAAGCTGTCCGAGGAGCTGGTTAAGGTCTGCCATGAGGACCTAGTAAGGGTGGAGGCGGGAATAGGGGGTAGGTCTTTGTTTAACCGGTCGAAGACGGGAGGACCGGAACGTGCGGCGGCGAGCGAGCGGGAGGTCTGGCAGGGGCGGAACAGGAAGGGAACGGTGGAAGCCGAGGAGGACTTGGATTTCGAAGTCGCTGACAAGGCGACTGTAGGCGGCAACGGCGTTGGTGAACTGGAATTCCTCTTCGATCGCTGACTCCCTTTCTTGTACTTTAACAAGGGTGTCAGGGCGGGGACCGTAGATAATCGCCAAGCGCTCCTGTTGCGCTTCGACGAGGTGACGAGGGAAGTGGTAAGGTATGGTGGTAGCGTAAGGGGTGACGTAGGAGTAAGGTTACTTTCGGGACTAGATCCCCACAGTTGTTCCGCTAAACTAAGCGTAAGACTCTGTTCGCCTGTCGCGCTCGCCGGGTCAGGGCAGTGGCACAGCTATACAGAGAACAAACGGCTAGCGGCTGCAGATCACAAGGTCTACCTCTGCACGGACGCAGGAACTACGGAGTATGTACGTCTCAATCGCCTTGAGGCTGCGAACCTCTCTTGAACGGGCGCCGACCTTCAGACACCAGGCACGACCCTGGGCTGGTGTACAGTACGTAAAGGTAACGGTGCTAGAAACTCCCAATGCCGAAGCACTACGGGAACGGCACTAAAGGCTGGCCGTGAACGAAACGGAAGGTATGAAGGTGAAGCTCCTTAACCCTGGAGTCCGGGTATAGTTTCCTTATAAGGCTAGGAGAGCGCGTAGGAGAGCGAGTCAGATGTATAGATTCGAGCTCAGGTGAGATGACCCTAGGCAGAACACCTAAGACCCAACTACACGCGAGGCTCTGAGAGGAAATAGGACGCGAGGATCTAGAGCAATAACCCAAGATGAGCTCGAATGGGGAGCCTCTGGGTGCTGGATTGCACGGTATATATACTACTATACATGAGGGCTACGCGAGGCTATCCATGAGGCTACGTGCAGGTAGAAGGCTAAGCAATGACATCACTGTGGAGCTAAGGCTATGCGTAATGATGTCAAGGGTGGCAGCGTGTACAGCACGAGGTACAGGTCTAGACTAGGTAGATAAGATAGAGGCTGTACACTAAGATAAGATAAACGCTATCTAATCGCAGATTAGATAAGATAAAAAGTTGGACCGTAACAACCAAACACATCCAAAATCTTTATTGATTTTTGCTGACTCACAAACTTGATAGATATGTTTCTAAATCACATAAATAGGTTATTTAGGCTTAGGACATCAGGTTTGCACTAGCCAATTTCCCAAAAAAAATGTATATATGATGCCAGGCCATGTCCAAAAATTGGCCAACCCATAAAAAAATAGCTAAAAATACCAAAAAATGTGCATTCAACTCCTTTCACTGAGGCAAGTGTGTTCCTAGAATGGAGAGTGAACAGGGTCAGTCATTGAGCTGTAAAAAATATGGGATTTCAGAGGTTTACTCACACTCTACTATCCGTTATGCTTTGTGGATCCCAAAGAAACAACTGAAGACAGTACTATAGTAATGTGATTGAGTGTGAGAAATGTGTCCATTGGAGTGGGCAGAAGCTTATCTAGGCTCAGATCAGATGAAAGCAGGTGCGAGTGGGAAGACTGTGTTCCTGAACACTTTATTCGAGCTAGAATATACTGTGTAGAACCTATGGGTTATTGAAATTATTGATATGATCACAGTGGCTTGCACCGGCTTGTGGCTGTGTCAACCTCAACACTATCAACAAGCAACAAAATTGGCATTCTAGTACGTAAGGAGGCACGAGTGTAGGGATAGAATATGGTCTTCGTGGGAGGAGCCGGAGCGGGTGTCGTCTCTCTTTCTCGACGCCCGTCATCACCCTGGCTGCTCGTAAGTCCTGTGCTACTCAGCGCTCGTTTTTCGACACACCTCGAGCACCGCAGTCGGGACATTATTTCCTTTTTCCTTTCCGTCCAACTCTCTACTCTCTTTAGGATCGCACGAGATGGATGCGCCACTCGATCCCATACAGCCGGACTTCTACAGGCTGCTCCAAGTACTGCTACAAAACCTGGACTTTAACCCAGCCCAAGCAGCAGCAGCGCTTCAACAGGAGTGGGAGCAACAACGAATGGAGAGAGCAGGACAGCAACCAGAGCAACAAAACCAAGGAGGCGATGTCACGCACCAAAGGTGTTTGGTACTGTGGACATGGAGAAAGTTAGCCGATGAAACTAATGCAAAGAATGCACACCCAAGATCTGTTGAAAGATTGTCCCGACTTGAGGGATACAGACAGCCCTCGCTATCCATATCACGCAAAGTCAAGACTATCCTTATGCAAAGAATGAATACAAGCTTGTCATAGCCATCTATCGCACAAGAATGACTATCCTGGAGCAAGAGATGAATGCCATCATCTGGCAGTCATCCCTCGCACAAGAACCGCCAAGAAGCAGAAGAATCCAAGGATTGATGATCATTTCAGTATGAGAGAGGAATGCAACCTACTGCAGTCCAACTCCCATACCAGAACAACCAAAGAAGCAGAAGAAACGAAGGAGAAACGAAGGAGAAAAAGAAGAATCATTTTTAGTGCCCAAATGTCAAATTTAGGTGCCCAGTGCCGGCATTCCGATATTTTGAATAGCTCCACCATTTTTGAAGCTATCAATCATGTGACTATACCATCATGGAGCCTAGACCGTGATCTATCTGCCTGTCAAGTTCCGACGTAAATCTGTTCATTTCCCACGGAGATATTCCACCCGCAATCCAGACACCCGCTTCATCACTCACTATGGAGTCCACATTTTCTCTGGAATGTTTCTCCACTATTGCAGCAGACCTCAACTATGTCCTGCTCTTGGGACAGCCTCTCCCTGAGCTCCTGTGTACTGTCTGGTACATATCTTCCCAGCCTGCTCCCTCAGTCCCTCTCGTTCTCGGTCAGCACATTCTCCTTGTCAGTCCTGCGTCGCGCACATACTTTGGTCGTCTCAAGTCTATCGTTAGACTTGAAAATTCATACCTGGTCGTCTCTGTGTCTCCTGAGTCCTCTGCATATGGTCCTTTCATCCCAGAGTCCTGTCATATCCATCTCCCTCTATCATTCATCTCGCTTCCCTGGACACGTCAAATCCGCTACTTGCGATTCTCTTCCCTGCTATCCCACAACAAACATGAATGAAACAGTGCTCTAGAACCCTTCTTAGGAGCCCTAATAGAGTACAGAACCTTCCCCTTACTGCTCAAGGGAAGACTGCACTTCGGGAGCATCAAATTTCGCGTTTTTGCTCTACAGAAGCTCAATCCAAGGGATTTGTGACACTCTGTGACCAGCTGTTACTCTACTTGTCATTCCAGGCCCCCTGACACTGCTCTTCTGGTCGGATCAATTCTTTTATTATCCCCCAGCCACTCCCATCAGTGGCACTGCTTCAGAAGCTCATCTCCAGATCTAAAGTTCAATAAATCACAGGTTGTGCTTCCCTTCTGTCTGAGTCACACAGAGTCACTCTGGCTCACTCTGACTCACTCTGCTGCGCATTATTCATCCCCTCTTGGCATTACTAATCCCCATTACTCCCCTTACCAATCACTTACCAATCATCCTTCAAATCATGCTTATCATGCTGCTTATCAATTCATGACTCATGCCCCTATGATTCATATGCTCATTTAGCTTCGATCTACTCATCCCATGCTTTCCCCCCCTCTCTTTTGGGCCCCATGCAATGATTTTTCCATATTCTTGGTTATACACCCCTTTTTACCTATGTTTTTGCTCTTTCCCTTGGCTCAGCAGCTTGTTCAGGCTCTCCCCATCGATGACTCAGCCTGATTACACTGCTTATCAATCGCTTACCAATTTCTTACCAATCTCTTACCAAGCACTTAGTCATTTGTGCTTACAGGGCCACAGCCTCTCCTGTATATAAACCAGCAGCCAAAGGCTGCAAGGAAGTGTCTGCTTCCCCCTCAATAAAGCGACCACATTCACTCTCCGTCTCTGTCTATAAGCTCTATCTCTGTCTTTGGACTTGTAGGTCACTCAGTGCTGGCCTAAAGCTCCTATATTGCTGTTTATCAGATATATCTTGTATCTGATCATTTCTCTAGGCTCAAGCGCAGTCTAGCATCACTGTCCACTCTATCCCATCACTGTCCATCGCATTTTTGAAGCAGGAACTGTCCCCTTGCTTCCCTGTTGCTCCATCACTGCTGTTACACCCCTGTTGCCAATCTATCATCGCTCTTCAATCCCAGGACTCTTCCTAACCACTGTGGTAGGCTGAAGAGGAGTCAATACCATCCCCAGTCGCATTCCTTCCCCATCAGAAGCCCTTCCCTTCCCTCCTGCATCCTGCCTGAAGGCGTGCAGCACATCCCCCTGAGGAGATTAAATACCAGAAACGCAAAGGAAGACCACCACTCGCATATTGCTGTCATTTGGTGTTGGTTGTTGGTTGTTCTGACCTCTTCCCTCACTTAGGCGCACAGCGAGAACGGGCACGGCCCACAAGAAGACCAACGTCAACCTCCCCCAGACCAGGGACAGGGCCCAGACCAGCAGCCCCCCCCGGACCCTCTTCCAGCCCCTCCCCACCTTCCACCTGCGCCTGAGGAGCGACCGGCGGCAAAGGAGGCGGAAGCCCTCACGTTCAACCCAGACAAGACTGTAGCCTCCTCCATCCAGCGGCGCCCCTCCGAGTACGCCATCAAGCGTCTCGAAGCTTTCAAATATGTGCCACTGTGGTATTTCACGCTAGAAGGCCTAGCAGAAGCGGCGAGAGTCCTATGCCAGGACGACGCCAAAGAATCTCTAGCACTAACTCAGGAAACAGGAACCGGCCTGTCTCTCCGCCCTACCCTGTCAATATCCGCCTCCAAGTTTGCCAAGTATGACCACAACTTAACTTTCTCTGAATTTCTCTTCGCAAAGAATAATTTTCTGACCCATATTGAGCGGGCCAAGTGGCCGGGTTCAGTAGTCGACTCCTTCAACTGGTTCTTTTATAACCTAGAAACTCATGTGCTCCGGCAAGAAGAGAGCTGAGGAGAGAGGGTCCTACTACATTATGCCAGTCGTGTCAGAACCAACTGGCACGATGCTTCCCCTGTGGAACACTTCAATATAGCAGCGATAAACGAGAACCTCATGAACTCAATTGCTCGTGAACTAGACTCGAAAGATGTTGGAAGAGGTGTAGCATGGTGAGCTTTTTGAATCGCCTGATTTAAGACTGGACATTGACAGCGCTCCCTCCCTCTTTTCTCCCCACCCTTCCCCTGTGGATGCCTCACATGGCATGCGTGCGTGCGTGCGTTTCGGACACTGGTTCCCCCCCGTTATTTCTTGACACTTTTGCTGTCTCCGATACACTCTGCCTTTGCCCTCCACCCCTCCTTCTTCCTGTGTGCGTTATGCGTTTCCCACTCTGCGTCCTGTGTCATATGGCAATGTTGCCCCCCCCCACGAATTCAAACGGATTTAAAAAATGAAATAAAATGCATCACCATGACCTCATGTCGAACACACTGGACGACACACACAGCCTGGAACACAGCTCTAAAGGTGGCACCCAGCCCCAGTATGACAGAGGCAGGACAAATGACCGCCGCCCCAACAGGCATCAACGGTCACGCTCCCTCTCACGCGGTGACCTCTCCCCTGAGGAGTCGCGCCGAAAAGGACGTTTCCGGAGGACCTCCCCTCACAACCGTAGCCGCTCCCGATCAAGGAAGAACAACTTGAGGTCACCCAAGAGATCACGGCGATTTTGTGCCCAAGCCAGGCCACCATGCCCCATCTGTCTCAGTTGCGAAGATCACGAACTCCCTTGCAAGGCACGCGAATTGTGGGACAAATTGGCCAGCACAGTCAGCTCCTGGAACCAACAGGGCGGACTCGTCAATGCAGATGGAAAAACCCTATGCTGGGATTTCCAGCGACCAGGGGGTTGCTGCAGCAGAAACCACAGGCACAAATGTGCGGGATGTGGGAGCTCCCAACACGGGGCCAATAACTGCCCATCCGCACAACCAGCTTGCAACCTGGCTTCGCAGTAGAGTGCAGACACCATACCATCCAGAGGCTTGGAAGCATTTCATTACCTTACACAATTTAATCGGCCTATATGCACATATCCCACTCTCTTTAACTAATGGCTTCTTTGTTCGCGCCCCAGCAATAGCTACTACCTTCACCCCCCCTAACCACCCATCCATTGTTTTAAATTACTCCGCTTTCCGAAGCATAATCGAGGCGGAGTTCACCAAAGGGCGCTACATTGGCCCATTCTCTCCGACTGCACTCGAGAGCCTAATAGGCCCTTTCCAATCCTCTCCGTTATCCATAATCCCCAAGCCCGGGAAACCTGGGAAATTTCGTCTCATTCAGAATCTCTCATATCCTCGCAACCCCACACCACGAGATTCACCCGCAATAAACACCCTGGTGGACTCTCACCTCTTCCCCTGTGCGTGGGGAACTTTCGTGACAACATGTACCCTCATCGCCTCGCTCCCCCTGGGCACACAAGGAGCAACCCGCGATGTAGCTGAAGCATATCGGACCATACCCCTCCATCCCTCCCAGTGGTCAAGTTTAGTAGTTCGTATTGATGACGACCCACCCACTTTTGCGGTAGATACAGCATTATGCTTTGGTTATGGCCCTTCAGCTGGCGTATACGGTGAACTATGTGATGCAGGTTTAGACATAATGCGTGCCCAGGGGAGCGGCCCTATCATCGCATGGGTGGACGACCACCTCTTCTTCCGTCTGCCCAGGTCCTCAATCAGAGCCTACAACTCTTGGCGAACCCATACCGCTGATATAATCACACAGAATGGGGGATGGACCCATGAAAGATGCAGGATATGGTTCAGAGGACGTGAACTTGCAGACGGGACTCACAAAGAGTTTGCAGAGGATTGTTCCAGGCCACTGAGAGACTTCCCCCGTCCTGAGGAGCCAGCAGCGGACTCAGATGATGACCAGTATGCCTACAATTTTAGCGACATCAATTCGATCTCTTACCAGCTGGGGATCCCTTGGGAAGCATCTAAAGACATCCCCTTCTCCTCCAAACCAGTCTACTTGGGGTTCGAATGGGATTTACAGCGTAAGACGGTTTGCCTAACAGAACACAAACGGCAGAAGTACACCACTGCAATCCACCAGTGGCTACAATCACCGTGCCATCCGCTCAGCGATGTGGAGAAGTTGTATGGCAAGCTGTCTCACGCAGCTTTAGTAATCCCTGAGGGCAGCGCTGTAGAGGAAGAGTCCCTTGAAGGCGCGAAAATGGGTTCGCCCGAGGGAAGAAGGTCTGGCCTAAAGTAAAGAGTCGGAATGGGATATAAAGTACCCGCAGTACTTGACCGAGCAGAGAGGGAAGAGAAAGTGAGAGCGCAGCTACAAAGGAGCGCTATGAACGCGCTAAAGTGAGACCTGGGGTGTGATTTCTGAGAGCGAGAGCGCTCTGAACGAGAAAAGAGACTCGGAGGAGACAGCAAGGACTAGGAGAGAGAGAGAGAGAGAGAGGGACAACAGGACGCGACGGCTAGGCTCAGGACACAGAGAAAAATTCCACTTAGACGCAGAGACTCAATCCTTTGGGGGGAAAAAGACTGTCTTATTCTTGCCTCTCTACAGTATATGTGGTAGAGCCAAATGTATGGAACCAAAAGGGTCCAATGATGTAAAAGAGTGTCCTGTACAACTAAGCAATAGCCCTAACTAAAAGAGGAAAAGCACGCTGGCGCAAGGTCGGGAACGAACGGCGACTACGGGATACCAAAAGAGGAAACGTGGGCGGTAACACATACTTGCGACGCGAAAGCAAAGTGAACAAAAGGAAAGCAAAAACCACGGACTGACCAGAGGTTCAAAGGCGCGGGACGAGTGCGCATGCTTACGCAGATGCTGGTAGCGAACCCGGGGAGAGACGACGACTGGGGGCGGACGCGCACAGGAACGGGGAGAGAAGCCGAAAACGCGCTAGGAGCTTGGGCGCTCTGCAGCCACGATATCCCTGCGTAGGTATTCTGCCACAGTCTGGTCAGTGCTGTTCGTGTCCTGGCTGGGAAGGGGTATCGTTCGCGTGCACTGGGTGCTCGGGCGCTCAGCAGCCACGATACACCTGTGCGGACGCCTTGCTTGTGAGACGGAAGAGGCTTTGCGCAAGCGCTGGCAAGCAGGAGACGCCGTTCGCGCACACCGGGTGCTCGGGCGCTCTGCAGCCACGATACACCTATGCGGGCGCTTTACTGTGGGCGAAACACCTCGACTGGGACAACGCGCGAGCACTTGAACAGGGGGGAGGCGTCGATAGCGCGCGCACGAGGTGCTCGGGCGCTCTGCAGCCACAATGCACCCTGCGAGTATCCTGACGCGAGCAGGACAGAGTGGACGAGGCATTGCGCGCGCAGAGATGGAGACGTCTCTACAGCACGTACCTCATGTCCCTGCAGGCCATGTTAGGGATGTTTGGTGACAGGCCCTTTATGCCACGCACACAGCCACGCAAAACTACAAAAGACCTGGGCTGGTGGCTCCGCGCACTGGAAAACCCCACCCACCTCCCCATCCCTCACACTCCCACATCCCTCAACTTGAATGCTTTCTCTGATGCCTGTACCTCCTTTGGCATCGCGATCACAATCACAGGCAGATGGCGGGCCTGGCGTCTGCTCCCAGGCTGGGATTCAGACAGCTGGGATATCGGGTGGGCAGAAAGCGTCAGTTTTGAATTCCTAATCCGCACGCTGCTAATACTCGACAGCTCCACTACACCGCTTATGGTTTATGGAGACAATCAAGGGGTCATCGAAGCATGGCGGGCAGGACGCAGCAGGAACAAACCCACCAACACAACTTTCAAATGGATTCACGCTGCACTGCGGTCCCCCCCGCGTTGTGTCTTTGCAAAATATGTTCCTAGCGGACACAATCCAGCCAATGGCCCCTCCCGTGGCCTCTACCCCACCTCCCGTGCATCGCTCCCCTGGTTTCCCATCCCCCCCGACATCAAACATTTCATTTGCGACTACGATGACACCAAATACCTCCCTCTCGGCATCCAGAATCAACTTTGACCAGCCAGCTCCCCAGCCACCAGCCGCCAACACGACCAACCCTACTGCTTATCCCCCCAATCTAACACCTAAACCATCCGACCTGTGCCCTCATTCGGCCCAAGACCACATCACCCTGTGGCTCCCCCACCCCAATTCCATCCTGATGCATGGCCCCCAAATCCCTGCAGCAGCAAGAGACAAAGTTCGAGTGGTAACCCTGCATGCCTGGGCAGACTCAACCAAGTCATCTTATGGCGCCGGCCTGTTAGTTTTCCACGTTTTCTGTGACAGCCATGACATCCCTGAGCAAGAAAGAGCGCCAGCCAACTCGGCGCTCATCTCCCGTTTTATTTCATCACTAGCTGGCTATTATTCAGGGCAAACGATTCAAGGATACGTCTATGGCATTCGGGCATGGCACACTCTGAACGGCTTGCCCTGGTCCCTCCACGAGGACCACATCACCGCAATCCTGAAAGGGGCCATCAAGCTCGCGCCCCCCTCCACAAAGCAAGACCTTCGGCAGCCGATCACTGTCGAAATCATCGCGGCCATCCACTCATGCCTCACCAACAGCCCTTTAGACACAGCGTTCTACGCTTGCCTCACCACCCTTTTTTATACCGCCGCCAGGGTCGGTGAATTCACAGTTCGCCGACGCGACTCATTCAACCCGGCAGAGAACATCACACCCGCGGGAATCCGGGTAGAGACAGACCGGAATAATCTTAAAACTACGGTTTTCTCTCTCCCTCGCACAAAGTTGAGCCTATCAGGAGAAGAGGTTCAATGGGCTGCACAGAACAGCCCAACAGACCCACAGGCAGCGCTTGACGCCCACTTGGCCATCAACAACCCACCAACCAACGGACCACTCTTCGCATACAAAGATGGCAACCAGCACAAACCCCTAACAAAATCCACCTTCATTAAGACCCTTAAGAATACGGCTAGGGCAGCTGGCTACCATGCTGTACAAGGCCATGGGATCAGGATAGGCGCGACTCTCGAATATCTCCTGAGGGGGGTCCCCTTCGAAGTCATGAAAGTCAAGGGCCGCTGGGCCAGTGACATGTTCCATTTGTATTTGCGCAGACATAATCAGATTCTCGCACCGTACATACAAGCCATGCCAGCGGGCATGGCAACGGAGTTTGCCAGGCTTGCGATGCTGCCCGTGTGTTGAACTCCTTTTACAGTGAGTCTCCCTCCTATAGACTGGGCGGCCGAGTCCCAGCTCGACGCGTCAGGCAACTACAATCCGGGAACCGCAGCTGACCTCGCCCGTCCAGGACCCAGCCTCGTGGCCGGAAGGCGCTGCGCGCCCTCGCCCACATCCTGCATAGCATTCATAGCACATCATCATTGTCTGTAGTAGTAGTTCATTCTATCTATCCCTTGCCTTCGGCCTCACTCCTCTGAGCTCCTACGACCAGCAAAGATTGGCATTCTAGTACGTAAGGAGGCACGAGTGTAGGGATAGAATATGGTCTTCGCAGGAGGAGCCGGAGCGGGCGTCGTCTCTCTTTCTCGACGCCCGTCATCACCCCGGCTGCTCGTAAGTCCTGCGCTACTCAGCGCTCGTTTTTCGCCCCCCCCCACCACTCCCTAGGAGCAGACAGCGCCTCCTCTCACCCCACTGACTGTCTGCTTTCCTCGCTACGGTCTCGCTCCAGTTGCCGTGGACTGCCGGTTCACCTGGTCACTCACTTTCAGCGCGAGGGGCCCCGCCCGCCCCCGCAGCTGACCTCGCCCGTCCAGGACCCAGCCTCGCGGCCGGAAGGCGCTGCGCGCCCTCGCCCACATCCTGCATAGCATTCATAGCACATCATCATTGTCCGTAGTAGTTCATTCTATCTATCCCTTGCCTTCGGCCTCACTCCTCTGAGCTCCTACGACCAGCAAAGATGGCAATTGAAGCCACACTCGACCCATAGTATATATTAAATTTGGCAACCTACCCCCCCTTAGGGGGTACAAAGTTACTTCAACACCCAAAAGCTGCCGTCCAGGCTGCAGCGTCCTTTCAAGTTCCTAGCTTATCGTTTAGTAGTCCGACTTATACTACTATGGATCAAGCTACGCTATACTTTCAAGCCCTCGAAAAATCCAACGTACTCCCAGTAGTCAACCCACCGATCCACGTCTAACTTCGAGAGACGTGGCAGCTTCCTCAAAGTCTTACTTGCTCTCTCGGCGACTTCGGTGGAAAAATCAAATGCCAAAGCGTTCAAGTCGCCCCAGTCGTCATCCAGATCCTGATTTCCCTGTGCTAATCCGCAGAAGAAGCCGAGCAGCTTAATGGCAGGCTTGTATAGCGGGAGTGGGAGTAGTCATTTGATGGCAGACATGAGTACCAATGTCCAGGTCAAGGGAACGCTCAATCATGGATCCTCGAAATGACTTACCACACGTTTCATTTTCTCCTCACTTACGTTGAGTGCATGCTTCTCCAGCGTGTGGTACCATTCCGCAGCAGGTATGAGAGGGAGTGGCTCCTTCGTAATTCTCTTCGCGAACAGCGCGTCACTGATCGGTTCCATCAGTGCTGTCCATTCCACTGGGCGTGGATGCACCATATTAACTGCTATCGGAGGCTCGTCTTCACTGAAGGCAACATCTAGAATGGCACCTGACACAGCATCAGTTGGGAGCCACGCCATGCTCTGAAAAAAATATCGTCAGTGATGTGCATCAGTTATAACTGCTAAATTTACTCACCCCATGGATATCAGGGAGAGCGCCGAGCGTGATACTGGACTTGACGAGGATAGCAACCCACTCCGTCGTTGGCCACGCACCCCGAGGAGCGGCACCAGTTATCTGTCCTATTCGAAAGGACGTAGCCTGCAAACCACTGTTGGCGAGAACCTATAGGTAACGACGCCATCATTACACAGCAGCCACGGATTACACCGAGAGAGAAACTGACCCTTTCACTGACATATTTGCTGCCACCATATCCACCACTAACTGCTATGCTCGCATCGGAAAGCACTGCTTCTGGGACTGGACCCCTCTTCCGGTCCCAGCCCTGCGTGGACGCGATTGACGAGGCGAACATGAATCGTGGCTTGGTTGCCCTCTTCGACGCCAGCGCGAGGTTTATGAGATACCGAGTTCCTCGAATGTTCGGTTCGAACGTCGTCAGCGATAGGTTGAAGTCTATTCGCCAAGCGTTGTGGATGATCAATGTGACGGAGTCACGGATCTGTTAGGCAGAAGCGAGAGTTCGTCAGCGACGGGAACGAGCATTTACCGGGATGGAGGCTTCACTTCTTCGTATAGTCTTCGATCAAGGCCAAATTGTTCCTGTGAAGTATCCCCCTCGATATGGACAAGTCTCTGCGAATGAAGAAGGCTAGTGTCTAGACCGCGATCTTCGAATGTGGACCGCTGCCTCTGCTTAGCGGTAGTCATCTTCAATCGCCTGTTCAGCGCATATATCCTGATGATATCCTTTCTCTTCAAAAGGGAGGCAAGCATATAGGAACCTAGACCTCCAGTCGAACCTGTGATAAGGATGACATGACCCTCATCGTTGTTTCTAGTTTCAGGGACGCGGAGAGCGCTGCCCTGGAGTCCCGATGAGTACTTTTCGATCATGCGTTCTATTTCTGCTTTGTTATCGATAGTGTTTGTCGTTCCGGTGATGAGATTTGCGAGGTGGGTTGCAAGCAATGTAAGGGTGGGGTTAGAGAAGATGACGTTAGGGCTAATGCGGGAGGTGACATCTCGAACACTCTCAAACGGAGAAGCTCTGAATGATCCGATAATGCGGTTTCTAAGGAATGCCGCGGACAAGCTTTGCGGGGCAATAGATGAACACGATATTGGGACCACAGAAGATCAGACACACCTATCGAAACCTTGTTCGAATAAGTCGACCTCTGCATGGACAGGTGTTTCCGCGTTCACCGCAGTGGCGTGCACCATCAGCCAGTCTTTTACCCGCGGCAGTGTCCATTCGGATGGCAATTGGACTTCAGTGCCAACAGTTGCACTACCTTCTACCGATTGGTACCTTTACATCAGTTGTCAGACATTCAGCAACCGCATTCCTAGGATTGCTCGTATCTCTTACAATGCGTCGATCTCGGGCTCGTACAGCTTTATAGTTGCCCTTTTCATCACAGTCCCCTTTCCGGCGCGAAGCATGGGCTTGTCTGTGCTCGTCACGAGGATCATCTCCTTAAAGATACGACTGAAATTCGGTGCGTCTCTATTTGCCTCTTCGACTTCAGACCTGTACCAAAGCAGCGAGACTCAATGATGAAAGTGAGTAAGTGCATGCAACGGACCATATCATGTGTCTGAAAGCCACTACCTGCTTCTCATCCTCGATGTCGACAGTGAATTGTGACCTTGGCTCGACGAGCACGCCAACTTGATGGCGACCACGGCCGAACATGCACACACCAGCAACATAGGGGCTATTTGCTATTGTTGCTTCTATTGGCCCCGGGACGGTCTTTTCTCCCGAAGAGAGAACCAACACGTCATCGATTCTTCCGATACTGTGTACGGTGTTCTAGAATGGATGCCAATGTATAGTAAATGTGGCCAACCCACATTTTATATAGTCCTTGTATGGTCGGGTGCTGGATGAACGCGTCCGATGTCGCGTAACCCTTCACGTCGGGTAAGTTTTCTACTGAAACCTGGTGTGCCTCGCAGGTCTTTCCGTGGGTAAAATAAATTAGAAGGTGCGAAACGGTCTGCATATCCATTGTCGACCACTTACCAACACGTGCATTTCATATGTTCCGTCGCCCAAAGGCGCCCATCTGATTTTTGAGATTGGACCCGGTCGGATCCATTCCCAATTCTTTGGGTCCTCAGGCGGGATAATGCAGGTCGTGAATGGCCCGCACTCCGTCGTGCCGAAAATCATGCTGAGTTTCACTCCCGCTTGCGTCAGGGAATCTCCCATTTTCTTTGCTACTGGGCCGCCCCCAGTTACCTGGCAACCATCGCAGAGTTTATAAATGGAATACCGGAGGACTATAAGAGGTACGCACCACATACGAAAACGTCGCGAGACGACTGACAGCTTCAGGCGACAACGTCCATTCTTTCAGGAAGGAAGGGACTGCAAGCAGCCCCTTACAACGCGTCAACACGGCGTTCTCGAGGGCATTCTGAGGATTAGCAAAGACGGGTGGTCTGGTAGGATCATGGTACGCGGTTGGGGGGTACACGGAGACGCTCTGCAGGGATGCAGCGGGTAGAAAGACGTGCACGAACACGCCGATGACGTGGAAGGGGGGAAGGTGGCCTGCGGCAACTCGGAGGTCTTCACCTATGGCGCGATGGTCTGTGACCAAGGCTATATGCGGGTAAAAGGTGAGAAGTTCGAATCAGCACATTCAGGATGACTTACGCATAAGACAATAATGATTGCCTGTAAGGTAGGTTATTGGAATTGGTTTGGGGAAGCCAGTGCTTCCCGACGAGTGGAGGTAAAACATGACATCATTCTTCTCCGGCTGCTCTTCATTCGGGAAAGGCATGAAAGGTGAGGAAAATACTTCACTACTCAGATATGGATAAACTGTCGCCAAGTGGGGGGGTTCTTCGATCTGAAGGTGATACGGATCCTCACTTTGAGATAGTTCGGCTTTGATGGCAAAAGCGAGATCACCGAGTGAGTGCTGCGAAACTATCATGCGGTGACAATTGGTTTTCCTGAGCATGTTGGCCACAGCAGGTGCAGAATTCCTCGGGGACATCGGAAACGGCTGAAGCACGAGCTTTAGGAATGTCATCTGTACCGCAGAAAACATTTCGACGCACGATTAAGCCAGCATATATGATCCCCATAAACAAGCCTTGATAGAGAATCGTATCGCAATTGGCCACAATAGCTACTACTTCCTTGCTCTGCCCCTGACGGCCTGGGCGTACGATATGGGCGACACGCTGGCATGCGCGGTAGAACTCGAGATGCGATATTTTACGGAGTTCAAGACTACCCTCGTCACCTGGATATACGAAGAAAGGGTGATTCGGATTGTGTTGGGCATTGTACTCTAGCAACTGCGGAAAGAGAAGAGATCCATCGGTGGGTGGATAGGATAACTTTGGGTTGTGCGTGTCTGAATTGGTGGAAGCCATAGTGGGTGTCTTCTGGTGGATCCAACAGGACAGGCCTCCTCCTCCAGTGCAGTGGGTATTTATCTATCCTGTTATAGCAGCGGGGATGCCATTTCCACATCCCCCAACTTTGGTGCTTCGTCGTTGGGTAATTTCCCTGCAGTGAATAACGCACGATAGAAGCTGCACGGATTGTATCTCGCTATCAATATACCCGGAAAGAATACAGGCCCATCACCTTTACACTAGGTGTAGTATGTTACGCTCTCCTTCGTCCACTCTCCTGCGCTTCATTATCTAGTATACAAAGCACACGGTCGGAACGATACGCGGTTGGGGCAATGTTAGACTGACATCATACGTCAGAATGGGAGCAGCGGTGCCCGTGCTGGGTGAAATCCTTAGGCAAATGGTTTAGCTGCGCGGTATATTTACGAATGCAAAAATACCACATACCTCACTGGAGCACCCTAGGAAGCCCGGATCAGCTGAGTGTGTCTCTAGTACGATCTTTTCAGCACGTGACCGCCACAAAGGTCGACGCCACGAGGCTCTGCCTTCCTTTTTGGCACACGAAGTTGGGGTCATTTCAATACCGACGTCGTCTCCCGCTACTTCCAAGGAAGCTCGTCTTCTTGTCATTTCTCTTCAGGGCTGCTGGACTGATATTCCTAACTCTCGGCGTCTTTCCCCCGCCGTGATGGCGAATAGCGATTACAGCCACAGCTGTCATATTTATCCAAATCCTATTGGGCGTCTTACTGAGACCTGGTAGGATTCCCTGGACAGTATTACCGTAAAACTTTCTTCTAGCTAGCGCCATATCACGACGGACTCAGCAGAAACACGGCATGACGAAAAAGGCTGACCCTCTCGCCGATATATTTGCCTCTACCATTTCCACCACCAGCTGCCATGTTCACAACAGAAAATACAGCTTCTTAAACTGGTCCCCTCGCTATCCTATTCTTGCGCCTTACACAGGCGCTATCGATGAGTGTAGTTTGGCATCTCTCTTCGACGCCAATGCGAGGTCTATGGGTGCCAAGTTTCTTCAACATTCGTCTCGAACGCCGACAGGGATAGGCTGAAGTCTAGTCGCCAAGCATTGTGGATTATGACAATGACTGAATCACGGATCTGTTGTGCAGGACTAGTACAACCGAGAGTAAGCTGTAATGTTGTAGGGCGGGTTTCGCCCCGACCTACGATATTACAGTTTACCCACACATACGCCACATTTCGCATGTACGGTCTACCATAGGGCTCCGCCCTGAGGTCCTTAAACTCGGATTTAAATATGTCGGGGCGTGGGCCCGTGACATCTATCAGGGGCGGTAAACCAACGTGATAACTACTGTATGCGCGTGTTCGAATCGGTGAACACGGTGGAGACCCGCTCGGTGGGTTCTTACTGTAATAGTCTTTATGGGAGAGTGGGGTCGGCTAAAACATCCACAGGAGAGTTCTCATTCTGCACGAGAATTATCGAGGCATGGTGATCTGCGATACCGGACGACCACGCATACATATTTGACTCACCGTAACTGTGTCGGACAAGATCTTGGCTGTCTAAAGTCCGATCATGGGTTAGTACCACATGACAAACCCAACATTCTTACATTTGTGACTCCATACGGCATTTGCACATTGTTCATTGTTCCTTCCCCTCCAATGCAAGGTAATTAATAGGAAGAAGTGATGAGTCACCCACAATCTTTTGCTGATCCGAGGCGTCAAACTTCAGTTCCAGTAGATCATGGCTTTCGAGATCGAAACCTCTGGCAAATGATAGATATAGAATGGACGAGATAGTGAATAAGGTCAACTAGCGATCGGTGAGGGGAAGGTCTTTGGTGCATCGTAGTGATGACTGTGGAATGCTGATTTGATTGCCCCATCGAGTGCAGGATTGATGTCCCTGATTTCGAGATGATCTCCGCAAGTAGACGCCCGAGAACGTTCTCCACAGATTCCGCATCTATGAAAGGCTCACCAAAGATTCCCGAGGAGTGAAATTTTGAATGCCCATCCAGTGGAGTTTCGATCGTGCACCGTACATCCCTGGATAGAAATGAGTGCAGTGCAAATAAGTAAGGAGATGCAATCCATGCTGTTGAGCGACCGCAGACCAGTCTCGAGTGAAGCACAACTCAGCGTGAGGTGCCAACAAGTTTCGATGGGTCTAGCCCGTTTCAACCACTGGCCAGCACGGTGACCCGTACCAGTTCCGTACTGCTGTCTTTATCTAGCCGCTCGCAAGAAGCAATGATAATACGGCCAACGAAGGCTCCTCCAACGACTCTGGTCAGCACGATCACGTGATGGGTCTCATATGTAGCACAACGGTTTTGGACTTTCTCAGGTAAGTAGCGAACCGAAGATTTAGGCGCTTGTCGGATCGTGACAGGTCGTCTTTCGTTCCTCTCCAGGTGCACGATAAATGGCTCGGGAGACTCGCACTAGGGCGCGCCTTCGCAAGAAATCCAGGCCCACTCTGAGTGTGGTCGAGGTTGGTGTAGTGGTCCTCTCTGATATAGGTAAATTTCCTGAAATACAGGATAGCAGCCTCGCACCCCGTCACGGACCTCGGGGAGTCTCTCCCCATCCAGAGGTAAAAATATCATTGCCAAAGCTCAGGCAGCAGTGAAACGTGCACTGCGTCGTGATGGTCCGCGCCCTTCCAGTTCCACCACTCGGATGGCTATCCTTGTGGGTTGGGCCGCCTGTCTCTTAGGTGGCTCCTGTGTATCCGACAAGGCAACAAGCGATGAGCAGCCTGTACCAACCGTTCACCTCGACGTTCTGCAGAGTGCCGAAGAGAGGTTTTCCGTTGTGGGGAGTATTTCTCGCACCGCACAGACCACTCTTGCCACCATCAACTTCACGGACAGCGCCGCAACCCAGCTTAACACAATCAATACCATTTGCTTCCAACCCTTCAGCATCTTCAATGAAGTCATCAACAAACTTGCTAATGTGTGTCCTCCCGCGCCTACAAGCTATCTTGTGTTCTAACATGTACAACTAGATGCATCCGTACGCTCAGGTAGCACTCTTTGCACTGACCACGGCCTCTCAGGTATGGACTAAATCCGATCCATGTCCGTTGTTAACGTTATTTTCGATAGCTGATCATGAGGCAAATGAAACTCGACGACGATATTGGAGCTCTTCTTTCCAAAATCAGCCAAACCTACCAATTCATCATGGAGGATCAAACACTTGCCAAAATTGATGCGATGAAGGATACGCTAACGCAGATCGCCCAGGTCGTGCAGGAAGGTGCCCAGTTTATCGTGAAATACTCGGAGACAATGAGTTTCTGTGAGTATCCTTCTTACTGTATGAACTCAGCATTCTACTTATCACTCTTAGGGAAACGCCTCGGCAAGAACCTGTTCTCCGAGACGAGATCGAGAATTACCCAATACAGCGATGCCCTGGACCAGCTGATGCAGCAATTTAGAGATCGGGAACTTCGGGATATTCATGTCAATGTCATTAACATCCGAGAAGATCTGAACCTAGAAGGCCTAGCTTACGCGGGCGGGGTCGGACTGAATACGACAAAGACGTGTCTGGAGGGGACGAGAACTGAGATCCTGAACGAGATTGTCGACTGGATCAGTGACAAGGACCCGAATACCCCCCGCATTTTCTGGCTTCATGGCCTTGCTGGCAAGGGCAAATCGTCGATCGCCAATACCATTGCCTTGCACTCCCAGAACCTTGGGTTACTCGGGTCATGTTTCTGCTTCACTCGATTCAGGTATGGCGATCGGCTCCACGAGAAGGTGTTTACAACCATTGCACGCGACTTGGCCGACCGTGACCTTAGACTAAAGCCTCTGCTGGCTGAGGCAGTTGCCCAGAATCATGCACTGAAGAGCACGCCAGACGTCGTGCAGCAGTGGGAAAGGTTCATATTGGAACCGTTGTCCAAGCTAACGGGTCCTATACTGGGAAACGTTGTCATCGTCATCGACGCTTTGGATGAGAGCGGCACTGACGTGACTAGGAAGGAAATCCTTGGTATTCTCAAGGAACAAGCAGCAAAACTCCCTCCTAGTTTTCGTATTTTCATTACCTCCCGGCCCCAAATCGACATCCTTGATGCCTTATCTCCAGCGTCTCATGTTCGAGATCAATCCTTAGATGCTGTCTCGCCCGAGTCAGCAGAAAGGGACATGCGTCTGTATATAACCGCCAAACTGAAGAGCACCGGCCGTACCTTCCAGGAAGAGGAAGTCAATCAACTCGTTGGTAAATCGGACGGCTTGTTCGAATGGGCGCGGCTTGCTTGCGACTATGTGACAACTCGCAAAGCCGGCGTAACCACGGAGGAACGCTTTCGAAAGCTGGTTTTACATGCCCCTGGCCAGGGTGAGCCGCTCCTGGATGAAATGTATGAAGTCATTCTCCGGGATGTCGTCCATGACTCGGACGAAGCCCAACAACGCTTCCGATCTGTTATGCGTCAAATCCTCTATACCCTTGAACCTCTTCCTATGTCTTCGTTGAATACCTTGCGCCAACGTTTCCGTGAAGGTACCGATCCCACACAAGTTGAAGTTATCTTAGAACCTATGGGGTCTCTATTGAGCGGTATCACTGACAAGTCTCTAACCGTTCGCCCCTTGCACACCTCCTTCTACGACTTTTTGGCTGATGAAAAACGGAGCAAGGGATTCTTTATCGACCAATGCGACGTACATCATGATCTCACCCGTGCCGCGCTCATCACCTTGCAGGTCGACCTGTGCTTCAATATATGTGGCCTTGAGACATCATATGTGCGTAACTCGGACGTTCCAGATTTGGAGAAGAAGATCAAGGATATGATTCCATCACATTTATCGTATTCCTGCCGATTTTGGGCTACCCACCTCCAGGAGGCAGAGTTCCATTCCGATCTGGCGGATCGGCTGAAACTGTGGCTCGATAGCGAGCGCATTTTATTTTGGATGGAGGTACTTGGCCTGTTGAAACTTATTGACCAGGCTTCCGCTGCTCTGACTTCCGCTGTGAAGTGGCTAGAGGTAAGCAACAGATTTGGTGCAAGTTTGTCAGTAACTCCTATTGATGTTCCAATAGCAGGGAAGGAATGAAGACAAGGACATTATAGTCGTCGCAAAAGATGCCATTATATTCCTCTGCACCTTTGCCACTGTTATCAACGAAAGTGTTCCGCACCTATACCTATCTGCACTGCCCTTTTCCCCTGCAAAGTCTGTGCTTGCTACTCGGCTTGCTCACAGGTTTCCGAACATCGCTCGTCTTGCCGTAGGACGACACGAATACTGGCCAAGCGTTCAGCGTGTCATGCGGGGGCACGACACTGATGTTCACTCTGTCGCGTTTTCTGCAGATGGAAAATATATTGTCTCGGGCTCTGATGACCACACGATCCGGCTCTGGGATGCCGATACAGGACTCCAGGTTGGGAAACCATTCGAGGGACACACCGATTCAGTTACGTCGGTGGCTTTCTCACCAGACATCAAGTACATCGCGTCTGGCTCTGATGACCTCACCATTCGACTATGGAACGTACACTCAGGCGCCCAACTGGGCGATGCACTTGGAGGGCACAGTGCTCCCGTGCTTTCAGTTGCTTTTTCGCCGGACGGAACTCGGATCGTGTCAGGCTCACGGGATCGGACGATTCGATTTTGGGATACCGAGACGCGAGCCCAGGTGGGCAACCCCCTCCGAGGACACAGTGACTGGGTTAAGTCAGTCATCTTCTCACCGGATGGAAAGCTCATTGCGTCGGGCTCCTTCGACAAGACAATTCGACTGTGGAGCACAGAAACGGGTACCCAGCGGGGCCTTCCTCTCCGATTTCACAGTGGTCCTGTCTTATCAGTTGCATTCTCACCAGACGGAAGACGCCTTGTTTCGGGCTCCAAGGACAAGTTGATCCAACTTTGGGACGTGGAGCTACGTGCCCGAATTCGCGAGCCCATCTCGGGACACACCCACTCAGTCAAGGCCGTTGCGTTCTTGCCAGATGGAAAACGATTTGTGTCGGGATCAGAAGACAAGACTATTCGCATCTGGGACATGGAGACAGGTACCCAGGCAGGCAACTGCTTTGGGGAGCACACCGAGTCAGTCTTGTCCGTTGCCCTCTCGCCAGATGGAAAGTTCATTGCATCGGGTTCTGCCGATGACACTGTTCGACTTTGGGATGTGGAGACGGGCGCACAGGTTGATAACCCTCTCGTAGGCCATATGGACTGGATCAGATCTGTTGCATTCTCGCCGGACGGGAAGCTGGTCGTTCTGGGCTCCGACGACATGACAATTCAACTATGGGATGTGGGGAAGGGCACTCCCGTTGGGAAACCCCTGCTTGGACACACCGATTCTGTTTTGTCAGTCGCCTTCTCTCCAGATGGAAAGTGGATTGCATCTGGCTCCGATGATACAACGATCCGTTTATGGGATCTTGAAACACGCTCCCAGATAGGCAGCGCCCATCATGGCCACACGCAATCAGTCCTGTCGGTTACTTTTTCACCGGATGGAAAAACCATCGCATCTGGTTCTGAAGATATGACTATTCGTGTTTGGGACGTGGTGACGGGTGAGCCGATGTATGGACCCCTTAGCGACCACACCAGTCCAGTCTGGTCGGTTGCATTCTCGCCAGACGGACGATACATTGCCTCGGCATCTGACCAGATCATCCAACTGTGGGATGCCGCGACAGGTGTTCGGATAGGCACCCCCTTTGTTGGGCACACTCACTTGGTGAAGGCAGTAGCCTTCTCACCGGATGGAAAAATCATTGCGTCAGGGTCCTCCGATGATACGATTCGGCTTTGGGACGTGGAGACCGGTGCCCAGCGAGGAGATCCGCTTGAAGGACATACGGACTGGGTGAGGTCAGTTGCATTCTCACCAGATGGAAGGCACATTGTGTCAGGCTCCTCCGACAGGACGATTCGACTCTGGGATGCAGATACAGGTGTCCAGTTGGGTAATCACCTAAGAGGGCATACGGACAGGGTTCGATCGGTGGCGTTCTCACCAGATGGAAGACATGTCGTGTCAGGATCTGATGACAAGACAATTCGAATTTGGGATATGGAAGCAAATGCTCAGTTAGGTACTCCCTGTGGCAGGATGAGGTCAGTCACCCTTACTGGGCAATGGATTATACTAGCCTCTCACAGCAAGACACTTTCACAGGTTCACCCAACTTCCATCCACCGACTTAACTGTTTCGGGCGAAACTGGTGACGTCTCAGCTTCAATAAATGGTTATGCCAACCATGTCCGATTCTCGTCTTCTATCTATCATGCACTGCAAGATTCTCACCTGCTTTTTGTCGACATCCCTCCTGGAAGCCATCAGGTATTACCCCAGCTTGAAGAAGATGGCTGGATTGTAGGACCAAACAGTCGACTATTGTTGTGGCTTCCCTTGATGTACCGCTCACTATTTTTATATTCCCCACTGATAAATCTAGTCATTCCGAGGGGTAGTCCAGAGCTTGACCTGAGCAAAATGGCTCATGGCCAAAGCTGGTATCAATGTTTTGTGTCTGATGAAGCATAGTTCACTTACTCAAACTGCATTTGTGTATCATCACATGCATTTCCATCTGTTACTGTACATTTACCAAGACTTGGTGACTCGAAATGCCGCCTGTGTCGGCAGAACCCTTGCTTGCTGCATGCACTTTGGACTGCTTAAATTGATTACCTGATGGCTATCAGATGCATAGCACTAGTAACTAGTATATAGTATTGATCTCTTCATCTGCTATGCAGAAGACACCATCCAAGGGCATGCCACTGGCCAGATGATTGTCAAACAAGAAGTCCAAGCAAGAATGATTGCTAGCCATGGTGGAACTAGCAATAGGCATGAAGGTGATAGTGACTACAAATGTAGAGACAGACCAGGATATTACCAACAGCACACATGGAACCATCATGGACATAATACTGCACCCTGACAAAACATACTCAAAGGAGGAATGAGACATGGTCTTGAAGAATGTACCATTATACCTCTTGGTGAAGCTAGAGCACATGCAACTGCAAGCCAAACCATTAAAAGGTCTAGAGGCAGTTGTCATATTCATTGAACTTGTTACCAAGTCTATGCAAGTCTGGGTTGTCAAGAATGATGGAAACCAACCACAGCAAATGGTCAAATGGCATCAATTTCTGATTACAGCAGCATATGCATTCACAGACTATCAATCACAAGGTTGAACAATCCCATACATTGTAATGGATATAGCAACACACCACCTACAGGGGGCCTTAGCCTGTTCAACCTCTATGTTGCACTCTCACACAGTTCAGGGAAATCAACCATACAAGTGCTGAGGGATTTCGATGCCAAAGTATTCCAAGCTATCACATAGCTTGCAACTACTACTTGCCAAAGATGATTCATTAAAAAAACTCAACATGGAGATGAAAGAGCAATGGGAAAGAAATGGAAGAGAATGGCAGCGAAACTGAAGGGAAGGAGACTCGGTAAGGACGAGATCGAGAGATAGAAAGGTGCCAAACAATGCGATTACTAATAGGACACAAGGGCGAATTTTATATTTCTCACGCTCGTCCAGAAAAGGGAACATTTTCCAAACCGGCAGGTTCTCACGATTTAACGAACTCCCAGAACCCTTGCTCTGCAAGCAAGGGAACTTGTTTAGGAACAATGTATCATAATCAGCATCAGCATATAAGTAGTGTAGGATGCCTCTTAGTCACTGCTGGATGTGCCTGCTACAATTTAGTGTGAAAGGGCTCACTGTATTCAAATGCTTGCCTGAGTCTACTACAAAACACTGGAGTGAGACCAAGATATACCTTTACCTAGGAGCAGTTCACCCGAACATGTGAAACCCTCGAAAGGACGTAGCCAAATTACATTTCTTGAGACACACCAAGTGTAGTGTCATTCGTAATGATCGTGTCGATTGGAGGCAAAGTGATGAGAGAGCAGCGCGGGTGCTTGTTCAGAGATAACGGCAATCTGCTTGCGAATATATACCGTGAGAGGCTCAATGTCATCCCAAACGTCAGAACAATAACACCCCCTAGTACTTAGTACTAGTAATGCATGGCCCCCGCTGTTATGGGCTCATCAATACTGGTATGTAAAGTTTTGTGAGAAAAGTAGCGTACAGGTGATCCCGGGACACGGGAGAGAACAAAGATACGGAAGAACAAGGAAACTGACGCGTGAGATGGATAACACGAAACCGACAAAGAGACGCGGAAAGTCCAACGATGTGAAGTCTAACGTAGTGATTATGAGAAAGATGACAACCTGTGTGAGTGCAGCGATAGTCCTTGAGAATGTGACGAGACTCAAGAGCTGTACGAGCGTCGAGAATGCGAAGAATGTGCGACGAGCCTTTGAGATGTGAGACAATGCGAAGAATGGGGAGACTGGACAGTGTCTCTGCCAATGACGACAAGGAGTATGACCGAAAATGCAAAGACGAAGGTCGGAAAGCGCACGGTAACTGGACGATGCAAAACAACGAAAAGGCAAAAGACAACGAACATCATAGCGCCCCCATGATCGGAGTAACGATCGCCCCCCATGTCCTCGAACGAAGAGTATTGATGATGTGGCGGCGAGCACTCTGGATCATTTGGTGTGTTCGGAATTGTGCCAATCCCATATGCCGTTCAATAGCTGAAATGCGATATACTCGAGGGCTCCCAGGTTGTTGTTGTTCACAACGTTCAATGGGGACATCAGAACGCATTGACGTTGATGCAACAAACAATATCATTTTGATTTCCCATACGGCCATTTTTTCATTGGCCAGAAGCCACCTGACACGCGCCACCCGCGCAGCCCTATCTTTGTCGTAGCGTAGTCGGCCGTAATCTCAGTTCATTTCATATGAATTCAAACACCAGATTTACCAGACTAGGTACTTAGGACAACCCGGGCGATGACCACCTTACACAACAGAGGGAAACATATCTGGCTAACTCATTGCCGGTCTGCCGGTAATACATTCGCTGTGATGATATAATTTTAATTCCGGCTGCCATCACCCCTATGTTCACACACCCTGGGACACCATGTATAACTTTCTGCCGGGCGCCGTAGTAACTATAAATGCTGAGTGCATGTTCATGAACTGATATCCGAATGGCTTCCATGAAATCTGATACTCGCAGCTCGAGTGGGCTGTTCTATCCACCTCTCGACGGATCTCTTTTTTTTCCCGAGTTGCTGGAGTACAATGCGCAGCACAACCCTGACCATCCCTTCTTCGTCTATCCCGGTGAAGAAGGGACCGGTGAAATCCGTAAAATATCGCACCTCGAGTTCCACCGTGCGTGCCAGCGTGTTGCCCATGCTGTACGTCCAGGTCGTCAGGGGAAAGGCAGGGAAGTAGTAGCCATTGTGGCCAACTGCGACACTATTCTCTATCAAGCCTTATTCATGGGGGTTATATATGCTGGCTTAATCGTGCGTTAGAATGTTTTCGCTATGGTTCACGCTGCATTGCTGATGCCACATATTTCAGCCTTTTCCGATGTCACCAAGAAATTCAGCACCTGCTATCATAGATATGCTTAGGAAAACCAATTGTCATCGCATGATAGTTTCTCAGCACTCACTCAGAGATCTCGTCTCTGCCATCAGAACAGAACTATCCCAAGGAGAGAAGGCGTATCAACTTTCCATCGAAGAACCTCCCCGCTTGACAGCGGTCTATCCTTATCCGGAGGCTGTTACATCACCTTCCGTGTCTTTCCAGAAAGCGGAGAATGATCCGGAGAAGAATGATGTCATGTTTTACCTTCATTCATCTGGAAGCACAGGCTTCCCCAAACCGATTCCAGTAACTTACCTCACGGCCAACCATTATTGTCTGATGGGTGAATTAAATTTGTGATACATGTGATGCATTGAATTTCTCACTACTTTGATGCAGCATCAATCACAGAGCATCGTGCAGCAGGGGAAGGCTTGCGAGTCGCTGGAGGGCACCTTCCGTCCTTCCACGTTATGGGTGTGTACTTACAGGTATTTCTACCAGTAGCGTCGCTGCGGAGTGTGTCGGTCTATCCTCCGACCGCATACCACGATCCCACCGCACCTCCTGTCATCTCTACTTCTCAGAACGCACTTGAAAACGCCGTCTCAACACATTCAAATGGAATTGTGTCCGTTCCTACCTTCCTAGAAGAATGGGTCTCATCACCTGAAGCTGTCAAGCAACTTTCCAAGTTTTTATATGTAGTACGTACCTCTCCTCCGGCGCTTCATAATCCCCACGTTCATGCTTACCCTTGCTACCAGGCGTTTGGTGGTGGGCCTCTTGCGAAGAAGACGGGGGACCTCCTCGTGGCCGCCGGAGTCAACCTCAGCTCAGTATATGGCTCTACAGAGTGTGGGCCATTCACTTCGACCATCGGTACTTCTGAAGATGTAAAGCATTGGGAATGGATCCGTTTGGGTCCAAACTCGAAGATCAGATGGGCCCCTTTAGGCGATGGGACCGCCGAAATGCAGGTTTTGGTACGTAGATAGCTTGGCTGTATGCGGATGATTCAGACAGTCTAATTCGTCGCATCCATTTTTGAAATAGTCATGCGAGACGCATCAGGTCTCGGTCGAAAACTTACCGGACGTCAAGGGCTACGCGACCTCGGACGTGTTTATCGAACATCCAACCATAAAGGGATTGTGTAAGATGTGCGTTGGCTACCTTCAATTAGGTGATAGTGTTCTAAAAGCCCGTGTACAGCGTAGGTCGACTTGATGATGTACTGGTTCTCTCCTCGGGAGAAAAGACAGTTCCAGGACCAATGGAAGCCGTAATAGGAAGTAGCCGCTATGTTACTGGCGTTTGCATGTTTGGTCGTGGTCACAATCAAACTGGAGTCCTCGTCGAGCCGAGACCGGAATTCGCCGTCGACGTTAAGGATGAGAAGCAAGTAGCAGCATTCAGAAACTTAATATGGTTGGCTTCGTGTTTGCAGCTATCACGCCTATACTAATTGTCAATGTACTGGTTAGGCCAGTGGTCGAAGACGCAAACAAAGACGCACCGAATTTCAGCCGCATCTTCAAAGAAATGATTTTAGTGACGAGCACAGACAAGCCTATGCTTCGCGCTGGAAAGGGGACAGTCACCAAAAAGGTGACTATACAATTGTATGAGCCCGAAATTGATGCACTGTAAGAGATACGATCACGGACTCGCGTACGCTGACTGTTCGAGAATACTGGTAGGTATGAATCAGTCGAAGCAAGCGCAACAGCCGGGATTGAAGTTCCCTTGCCTTCGGAATGGACACCTTCACAAGTAAGAGACTGGTTGATGGTGCACGCCACTGCCGTGAATTCGGAGACCCCCGTCAACGCCGACGTGGACTTATTCGAACAAGGCTTTGACAGGTGTGTCTGATCTTCTTTGGTCCCGAGGTCGCAGTTGTTTACCGCCCCAAAAAGTTTGTCTGCGACGTTCCTCAGGAACCGCATTATCGGATCGCTCAAAGCTTCTCCCATCGAAAGCATACGAGATGTCGCAGCCCGTGTCAGCCCTAACGTCATCTTCTCGAACCCTACTCTTACAGTGCTTGCTGACCACCTCGTGAACCTCGTCACCGGAAAAGCCAGCACTGTTGATCCAAAAGCAGAAATTGAACGTATGATTGAGAAGTACTCGTCTGGGCTGCATGGAAATATTCTTCGTGATCCTGCGACAAGAGACGGGAATGAGGGACATGTCATTCTTATCACTGGTTCGACTGGTGGACTGGGCTCCTATCTGCTCGCCTCCCTTTTGAACAGGAAGGATGTCATTAGGATATATGCACTGAACAGGAAATCGAAAACAACTACCACTGAACAGAGGCAACGATCCGGCTTTGAAGACCGTGGTATGGACATCAGCCTTCTTGCATCTCAAAGACTTGTCTATGTAGATGGGGATACTTCGCAAGAACAACTCGCTCTTGACCGCAGCCTATACGAAGAGGTGAGGCCTTCATCCTGGTATATTCTCGTACCTGTCGCTGATTACTCTCGGTTGTGCTGGTCCTGTGTAACAGATCCGCGATTCAGTAACTGTCATAATCCACAACGCTTGGCGGTTGGACTTCAATTTATCCCTGTCGTCGTTCGAGCCGAATATTCGAGGAACTCGGCACCTCATAGACCTTGCGCTGGCGTCGAAGAGGAATGCCAAACCGCGGTTCATGTTCATGTCATCAATCACATCTGCTCAAGCCTGGGACATGAAGAATGGTCCAGTTCCAGAAGAAGTCATGTCGGACGCGAGCCTGGCGGTGGGTGGTGGATATGGTAGTGGTAAACATGTTAGCGAGAAGGTTGGTCCGTCCCACCGATACGCAGCCCTTGTCGCTAACAATAGTATTATCGCCCATAGATTATTGCCAAGAGTGGCTTACCAGCTACGAACTTCCGGATAGGACAGATAACTGGTGCTGCTCCCCGGGGAGCCTGGCCGACCACCGAATGGATTCCTATTGTCGTCAAGTCCAGCGTCACGCTTGGTGCACTGCCTAACATCCACACTGTAAGTAAAATATGGCAGCCATGGCATGTATCATTGAAGACGTTTTGCAGAACGTGGCGTGGCTGCCGACCGATGCAGTGTCAGGGGCCATTCTAGACGTTGCTTTGGGCGAAGATGAGCCTCCAATAGCAATTAATGTAGTGCATCCCCGCCCAGTCGAATGGGAGACACTTATGAAACCAATCAGTGACGCCCTGTTCGCCAAGAACATTACGCGGGAGCCACTTCCTCTCGTACCCTCTGCAGAATGGTACCATAGGCTGGAGAAACATGCAGTCAACGCAAATGAGGAAACAATTAAACGTGTGGTAAGTCCTCAGGATCTATGATTGGATCTGGAATCCGCTAACTTGGATCCTCTGTGCTCCGCTTGTGTCGCGTAAGCCTGCAATAAAGCTACTGAACTACCTGAGTTTCTTTGCACAAGGCAATCAGCATTCGGATGACATGAAAGGAGAACAAGCTGACGATGCAAATAAGTTGGCTTTCGAATATTCCACCGAAGTCGCCGAGAAAGCAAGTAGAACCATGAGAGAGTTGCCACGTATATCGAAGTCAGATGTGACCCGGTGGGTTGACTACTGGGAATCTGTCGGGTGGTTGGGAAGTCACAACCTCGCCTGATCCTTAGCTCAAAGGGAAGGCCAATGGAACGCTGGAAGGTGGCGAGTCGTGCGGGGATATGTGTATGTACTTGTTTCGTTTTCTCTGCTATCTTGTATCATTAGTCAGTGTGGCACGGATGCTTTGAAAGGAAGTTGTGGGCCAGAAACGACCAACGATCATATTAGCGCTTTTGTTCAGTAAGAATGCCAATGGAGCGATACAGATTGGGTCAAATACTAGTCCTGAGCGCTGCCCCTAGGGGCCCGCTCACGATAATTGTGCAACTGGGGACCACGATGTCAACAAAACATTGTCACCAGATATAAACCATAAGAGTACTTTCGTAGGAACTAAACAATCATCCATATTTTCCATGACTATCCCACCGCGAATACCGTCGGAATTCCGCTGTAATTTCCTGAGCATCAGTCGTATTTGCGAACAGGAAGGTTCGTGAATCTTGGATATTGTCAGAAGTTAATGCGCCAGCAAATGACAAACACTTACGCCCATTCAGGAGCGTCATCTAGCCACCACCGTGGAGGTCGTCCAATTATCTCTTCGAACAAGCGAAGATGCCATGGGTATGGACAAGTCTGGCCCGGTTCACAACTCTGCCACACCACTAGTAGCCGCACTGCACCAGGCTCGAGAGGATGATAGCAGTCAGATGGGACGTCCACCTTTTCACCAGGCTGGATAATAGCCGGAAAGCACACGGGAAGGCGGAAGTAGTCAGCAATGTAGCCAGGCCCATTGTTGATCATGGAATCATATTCCGGACACCTATATCCGCGGTGATAGCGTTTGAATGCGAAGAGTGATAGTTGAAAAAGTTCTTCTCGCGAAACTGCGAATCCAAAGAGGTGTAGGTAGCCAGGGACACAGGGGGGAAGAGCGAGGACGATGCGTTTAAGTCGTGGCACATCGATCCATTGCTCCTCGTAGACTTTGGAACTGGTTTCGAATACCTTTGCTTGAACTCAGCATTGGTTTGTGCACATGAATGTACGTAGCTTACCTTGAGATCAGCTAGTTGCTGGGTCACTGAGGTAGTTGGGGAATCGGATGGCTGCATCGGGGTACGAACGAACAAACCGTGAGAATCAATCAACTCCATCGACTCCAACGCGATACTCTGGAAATCAACACGCGTTCCTAACTTCATCGTAGGTCTAAACAAAACTACCCAACATACCCACCGTGTGGATCCCATGAAATTTCTATATCACTAGTCGCACTATCCTGATCATCGAATATAAGCCGGACAACCAGGAGGACCCTTGGTCGCTGCAGATAACCATCGTCTTTTCATTGGTGAACTCGTCAGGTTTCCATCTTGCCTGGCATTCAAATTGCTGGATACTGATTCCTTGCAAGGCATGCCTGCACAGTGCCCAGACTGACTTGCCACACAAAATAGTAGAAAAAGCGAGACAAATACTCCGTGCTGTCTTCTGGAATCTCATTGACTCATTTAGGTTATGAGCCAATCGAAGTTGTTGCTCCCCAAATCCTGAAACCACCCGGCAGATTCCCAGCTTCGATTTTGGTGGAATACTCAAAAGCCAACGTGTTCGCATCGTCATCCTGTTCCCGGTTTATGTCATCCGATTACTGATCGCCTTGCGCGAAAAAACTCAAATAGTTCAGTAACTTTATTGCAGGCTTGTGTAACGCAAGTGGCATTCAGTTCACAGATGGTTCACGTCAGCGGAAGGTCCAAGAACAGACCTTCAGGACTTACCACACGTTTGATTTTTTTATCTCATTTGCGTTGACCGCATATTTCTTCAGCCTGTGGTACCATTCTATAGAGGACACGAGAGGATGTGAGTCCCGCGTAACGTTCTTCACGACACTGATCGGTTTCATAAGCGCCTCCCATTCGACTGGACGGGGATGCACTACATTCATTGCTATCGGAGGCTCAAGCAGCGTCTAGAACGATCTCAGGCACTGGCACTGGTCGGTAGCCACGCTACGTTCTGCAAAGCGTCTTCAATGGTATATGTCATAGTTGTCATACTATATACTTACAGTGTAGATGTTAGGGAGACCAACGGTGACACTGGACTTGACAACAATAGCCTAGAATCCATTTGGTGGTCGGCCAAGCTTCCCTGGGAGCAGCACCAATTATCTGTCCTATCCAGAAGTTCGTGGCTGGTAAGCTGCTCTTGACAACAATTTATGGGCATAACACTATCAATAGCGACAAGGATTGCGTATCAGTGGGAGGTAACCTTCTCGCTAACATGTTTACCACTACCATATCCACCACCAACCGCCAGGCTCGCGTCCGACATGACTGCTTCTGGAACGGGACCTCTATCGGTAAGCGATCCAATTCTTTGTCAACAACGCCCGGTCCCAGGGAGCGTCATTATTACAAAGTTCTGCACACCCAATATTTGTGACCCTGTCACATCCTCCAAAAAGTCGAGGCACATGCACCAGACAAAAGCTCTCGATGATTTCAATAATGACGTCGTTAGCATCATCACAGCCTATCAGGCTCTCGGACACCAGCTAGTCCTTTCAATGCCTATGTGACTCTGTTTGCGAAGCCGTGGCAGGAATACCGGCTTCTGAGGCCGTTCACATAACACTAAACCGAATATCTACGCCAAGAGGATGGGTGGCTGGATAAGGATACCCCAGGTAGGAACAAGGTAGAATTGCGAAAAAAAAGGGAGATCCTCATTGATTTGAAATTCGAACCAGGAAAGTTTCCCGACATCACTCCAAATGGTAGCCCAGGGTATAAACTACTCATTCCATGACAAGATCAATGGGTGCAGGCTCCCTGTCCCTGGCTTTCTATGTACCTGTTTCGTCATCCTGGAGCAATAAGAGCATTGTCTCTATTACAGCGCTGGCTCCTTGCCTTCGGCAAGTGTTGCACGTACAAAGAGGCCCGAAGTCATCTACCATACGTATTCCGCGAGGGCTTAGGATGGTGCCATGATATTTCACGAGGTTATATGCACGATGTCGAGTTTTCTGCGGCAGACACACTTTGGTTAACTCTAATAGCACTTCCAAGTTTCCAAGTTGCCTAGCATCGTATACATGAGTTCTGCATCAAATATTTGAGCACATACAGCACAGACACCTTGTACGAGATGAGCAGGACACATGTGTTTCTTTGTTTGGAGGATCGGTTGAAAGTTGTACGTGAGAGCACTCTGCATTTTGCGGTGTGTCCTTGGTCGTTACCTTTTGCTGGCAGACCCAGGTGTTGTCCCTGAAGTGCTGTCAAATGTTATCAATCAACGCTGTCGTGGGAGACTCCGTCGTAGCATGTTGTAGCACATACTTCGGTATAAACGGGCACCAGACTTTAGTGCTGTGCGCCCTATGGCGCTCTTGACCCAGGCGAGGTTAGGGCCAACAGCCGGCAGCTGATATTCTGAGCGGAAATGAAAGCATGTAACACTCACAAGCTGGTATCTCATTGGAAGTCATGTCATGGCAGAGGGGGACGAGCAGAATCAATTACTCCCTTCCCTGACACTGTTGCTATTGGCTTCACACTATGCTTCCAATATCAACTATCAGAGCTTTGCATGTCCCTCTCGAAATTTGATCTTTCTGATGCCTATGAGCAAGTGAGATGGCAAACATGGACATGTTTATATCACCTATGCAAGAAATGTGTGGTTCATGATTGGGTCGAAGATCACTAGTCCTGAGTGCTGTCAGGGGCCGGCTCACAATAACTGTGCAACTAGGGACCAAGGTGTCAACAAAACATTATCACCAGATAGTACAGACCATAAGAGTACTTTCGTAGTAACTAAACAAACAGCCATCCTTTCCCACCGCGAATACCGTCGGAATTCCGCTGCAATTTCTTCTTGGCATCAGTCGTATTTGCGAACAGGAAGGTTCGTGAATCTTGGATATTGTCAGAAGTTAATGCGCCAGCAAATGACAAGCACTTACGCCCATTCAGGAGCGTCATCTAGCCACCACCGTGGAGGTCGTCCAATTATCTCTTCGAACAAGCGAAGATGCCATGGGTATGGACAAGTCTGGCCCGGTTCACAACTCTGCCACACCACTAGTAGCCGCACTGCACCAGGTTCGAGAGGATCATAGCAGTCAATTGGGACGTCCACCTTTTCGCCAGGTTGGATAATAGCCGGAAAGCACACGGGAAGGCGGAAGTAGTCAGCAATGTAGCCAGGCCCATTGTTGATCATGGAATCATATTCCGGACACCTATATCCGCGGTAATGGCGTTTGAATGCGAAGAGTGATAGTTGAAAAAGTTCTTCTTGCGAAACTGCAAATCCAAAGAGGTGTAGGTATCCAGGGACACGCGGGGGAAGAGTAAGGACGATGCGTTTAAGTTGTGGCACTTCGATCCATTGCTCCTCGTAGACTTTGGAACTGGTTTCGGATACCTTTGCTTGAACTCAGTACTGGTTTGTGCACGTGAATGTACATAGCTTACCTTGAGATCAGCTAGTTGCTGGGTCACTGAGGTAGTTGGGGATGACTGCATCGTAGCAAGAACGAACTTAAGCGTGAGAGGACCCAAACACGTCCCGTCGGATAATTCCATCTGGAAATCAACACACGTTCCTCCAGTTCCTCCGTATCTCTGAATAAAACTACCCAACATACCCACCTTTCCCATGAAACTTCCATATCACCAGTCGCGCTATTCTGATCGTCGAACGACTTTGGCATCCTCAGGTCCGCGGGCAAGCACAACACACATATTCATTGCAGTATCATATTTCATTGGTGAACTCGTCAGGTTTCCATCTTGCCTGCCATTCAAATGGCTAGATATTGATTCCTTTCAAGGAATTCTGGTGCCCATACTGACTTGCGACACAAGACAACAGTAGAAATAACGAGACGAATACATATACATATAAGTACCGTAACTTATCTTGAGAAATTTACGGTCGCTGCAAGGCCAGATCGGGAGCAGGGGCACGTGCCTTGCCTTTGCAGGAAAGAGGGGGCGGGACCCCGACAGTCGGGAGCCCATGTCGGCATGGGGGTGCCTCGCTGGGACGGCATCGTTGCCGTAAGTCCGCGAGCGTCAGTGAGCGTGAGCCGTGACAGGCGTGATCGACGGAGTGCTCGACGGAACGGAACGGGTGCTGGGCTCAGGCCGAGTGAGACTGTCCGAAGGCCGAGGGACGAAAAAACTCAATTCGGCGGCTCGCTGTGGGATCACCAGACTCATCAGAGGGACAGAAAAAGCAATGCAGCATTGTAGTGACTCTAGGGTACAGGAAGGAAATGTCTAGTTGAAAAACCAAAATGAAAAATGAAAATGATTGCTGGTCACTGTCGTCGTCACTGCTGGGCAGCGTGGGAAGCCTGACGACGGCCTCGAACCTCCGCATCTCCTCGAACCTGGCGAGTGTGGGTGATGGCTCTGAAGAGCGCTGCAATGCCCTTCTCGATGGCATCCCCATACGCCTGAATAAATTCCTCCTCGTTGCTATTGTACCTGAGTGAACATGTCAGTGAGCATTGACATGATATTAAGAAAATCAAGGGAGTAGGCACTCACCGCTCAAGGAATTCGGTTGCAATTGTGCGCCGCTGGTTGTACTTTGATTGCCACTTGCGGTTGGATCTGTGCGTATACTCGTACAGCCAATCTTTGAGGGGAACGTACAACTTTAGTTGTGGGTCACCTTCCAGCCAGTGTCGGACAACGATCCTCCACCCTTCCCTTGCCGGGGTTCTTGTCCTACGACCAGGCACATCGGGAATGACGATGAGACTTGGGCATTCAGAGTAGCTACTTTCGGAAGCGACTGGCGGTGGCTGGGTGACCGGTAGTTGCACAGATGTGCAAGTGAATGAAAAGTGTTGTGGGCCAACGAAGTTTCTCTCAGGCACTGGGACAACCGGTGGACTCGGAGCAGGTGCTAGGCTCATCGGGAGGGCACCGCGCTCTGTCACACATGCACAGTCCACTCAAAGTAAGAAATCAACGATGAAGAGAGGCAAATTCAAACGGCGTACCTCTAGTACCAAAAGCCGGGGAATAATTGCCAATACTCATTGTACTAGGTAGGGGGCCTGAGCGCGTAATGATGGCTTCAGTGAGACCACGGAGAGAATTTGTGACATTGCCCAGCATGTCTTCGATGTGCCCAACCTTGGTACACACAGTGGACATAGAGTTGTCCAAGGTTGCGACTGCGTTGCAGATCTCCCTCAAATCTGCAGTTACCGATGAATGGAAGGAACAAAGTTCCTCTCTTGAGGCCAGTGCTAGAAGAGCACGGTCAGCAATGAGTGACATATCGGCATCACTTCGACGGGGACGCCGCAATGCGTCACTATAATTGTGCTGGTAGTAATGTAGTTCATCCAAAAGGTAACAGATCAGGGTGTAGTTCTGCAAGTGCAATGGTAACAATGTCAAAAGAAAAAAAGACGAGAAAGGAAACTTGACACTCAATGTGCTCCCCCTCTGCCCATCTGCCCCACCATCGAACCACATCCAAGTCCCATTTTTCTTCTCCACGTGCCTGGATGAACTGATATTGCGCTCCCCCCTGTTGGAAACAATGCATCGAGAAATTGCCTTCAATACCACTGCCTGTCATCACTTCATTGATGTATTTCTGGATCTTATCATGCAATATTGGTTCACCAGGGTACACAGCTCCATTTGCACCAATTGCAGGGAAGACAAAGTCTCCATCTGCCATTGGACAGCCAAGATGTGCATACTTTAGCCACCTCATCCAAACGAGCAGCCAGAAGAACGAGTTGCAGGCCATCAAGTCGGGCCGTGGGTATATCTTGTAACAATTACTTATGGCAGCATCATTAGGACAGTAGCTGCATCAGATCTCAAGCAACTTACTTCGTAGGTCTATTTCTTAGTTACCCTTGTCAGTCTTTTTTTGTCATCCTTTCCTATTCTTTAGATGGATCTCGTAATAAACTTCGTGATCACTATCAGTTAAGGTATCATCCGCTCCCTGTAGATATTTGAGAAGGATGAAGTCCACCTGTGAGACATCCATTTGAATATCTTCGCGTTTGAGCCTCACAAGCTTAAAGCACCTGCCAAAATTATTTGTAAGCCAAGACAGATTAATAGACATCTGAATTAATATTGTACCTGCTCCAGATTGTCCAAGCTGTGGAAGTAAAGGCAAGGAATTGAAGGTAATTCGTGATCTGCCTCTTTGCACTGTCGCTGATGCCACATGTGCTGGGTAAAAGCCTTTCCTTAGTTAGCATGATGCTCAGGAAATTCAATGTGCTTCCGATTTCTGGACAAGTTGATTTTGTCCACACAAGAATCTTATCCATATGTTCTCTCTTCATTGTGGATGAATGCACACGGTGAGCTCCTTCGGCACCTATTTTATGTTTGACTGCTGTCATGATATCCGCAACATCTGCTGAGTTTGCAGGGTTCCCTTCCCATCGCTGTCGTGCATCATTATGATGCCATTTATTACGGTAGGTGTCACCATCACTAATGACATGGCCACATTAATTCATTGAAGCATAAGGCAATTGAAACTCACGCGTTGTCCCACAGCTTTTTGTAGGCTGCATGCACACCTTCAACTGTGCTCTGACCCTGCTCTTGGCCAAACCCTTTCAATGACAGGTACAAGGAGAGTGCCTTGGCAGAGAACCTATTTGGTATGTCTTCAAATGCATGTTTGAATTCTGGGTCCTTGAAGTCTTTGAGACTGCTGCCAGAAGCATCATTTCCACCACTAACGACGCTCTGCAGCCACTCGCGCCCTTGACGGACATGTCCAGCATAAGACTTCTTGGTCTGGTTGGACTGTAGGTGCGTGTCTTTGCCCTCCTGTGAGATCTGCTTAACCTGTTCTAATGTCGAGCTCTCCGGTCCTTGTGTCTTCTTCTTGGACTTGTTTGGAGACTCGGGAACCACAGGTTGTTTCTTGACAGATGCTTTTTGCCTCGTCATATATCCGTTACACGTAGTTTGAGTGTTCAGGTAGCCAGGGGGTTTGCAGTACTGGGAATAGTCAAGAGATGGTTCACAACTATTTGAAATGCGATTACGACACAAAGTCTGACATTCAAACAAGGTCAAGAAAAATCTAGCGTGATACAGATCTTCGTCAAGTCTACTGTTGCTACGACAATATTTAAGACCCTCCCGACAACTTTTCAATCCGAAACTGTGAGATCCATAACACTATTTTTCTCATATATAATTCCAACTTCATTTTCTTTCTCGAGAGGCATTGGTGTCTGCAGGTGGGATTAACAAGTTTCCACCTCCATGATATCGAGGCCACGTACCAACACCATCTTATGACCAGTGACTCGAGAGCCCTGTGATAGATGGGGTGCGCCATAGTCAACCACACAGGCTGGTATTTCCATAGCGTGAACACGCCGGGCTGCGATTAGAGGTTTTTGAGCTGTGCCAACATGTCCTGAAATGCCAAACATGGTCGCTGCATGAAGCGATACATTCCGAACAGACACATTGTATACAGTAAGTGGCTGAGCGGGTGTCGACTTCTGATGTGAGGTTACAATGTGAAGATCAGCAGGTGAAAACATAAAGGCCATGTTGCGTGGTTGAGGGAGCTTGATGGAAACATCAGCTGCCTTTCTTGTAACGACATTGGTAGCTTACCTGACAGAGCGCTCGAACGACCACAGCAGTCCAAACACCACTCAAATTTTTGAGGACCGCTTCTGTGGACCAAGAGAAACGCTGTACACAGAATCGGCTGATAGCCGTCAGGTCAGGCTGACGACATGTCGCCAAGTCAGAAAGGTCAGGCTCATCCTTCGACCACGAGGTCAAAGGGGACAAATAGTTTGCAATGATAACAGGATCAGGGAAGTCAGTCATGCCCTGAATGACATGAGCAAGATCACAATATTTGCGCTGCAGGATTCCAAGGGGATCCAACGTAAGAACCCTACACAACTCCTTCCGCCAATCAACAAGGAATGTTGAGACGAATTCGAGTAAGGGGAGTGTGTTTGCGGCATGCAAGAGCGTGTCACCTAGCCCATACTGGGCAAGCCTGTGCGCGATACCAATACCACATCCTTGAATGCCATCCTGTCAAAGCTGTGTCAGTGAATAATGATCAGGACACCGACGACGTACACTGCGGTCACCACGGCTCATAAGCGCAATAAGCAGTAACCCACCTCGGCTGAGGTGGGCGCCATACTTCAATGCATCTTCAGTGAAAACATCGACCACTTCGTAACGTTCATGTCGCAGGGAGCTATTGTCCATCAGCTTTGCTAACATTGAAAACCAGGAAACTGACTTACCTCCGAATAACACATGACGCACCGAACACGAGCACATCACTGTCATCTGACACAATGGCATCAATGGTGCCGAGGGCATTGAGCTTGGCAAGTTCAGCTTCAGCTTCACCAGGGGCCTCGGGAGGATGTCAGCACTTGCAGCGGCTGTTGCAGCAATGAATGTACCTCATGCCAGGTAAATCCGAAGGCGGAAAGTAGTTCTTGAAAGCATTGTGTAAGGAAATGGGGTGCACTCTTGTGCTTTCCACACGCCCATCTTGGCATTTGTGGTCCGTCGAAGACAAAGTGAGCGTGGAGTAACATCTGTGAGATGGTGACAAGGTGATAAAATATGGTTTGGATCTCAGGGGATTCACTGGCGCTCGCGTTGTTAACGTCACAAGCGGCATGCATCCAGAGGCTATGTAGACCATTGTAAGTCAGTTTTATGTCCTGGATGCAATTCGGCATGCGCCTTACCTTGCATTAAATCCAACACGCATGAGCTGTGGGGCATCCCCTGTATTGAGTGGGCGAAAGCCCTCACTAACGACAAACTCGTCCAGTGCGCGTCGACTCGCAGCAGGTGCAACAACCTGGAAGCATTAGTTGGCTCTCAACACAAGTCAGCATGGCTGACTTACCATCCATAATCCATCAATTCCCATGGTGCTCGTATTGAAAAGGCTCGAGGGGCTGGATGCACACGCGCTGTGATTTGTAATCAGGGGCTGCGAGGTGGCCTGACTAGCAAATCCAAGTACCGTAAGGGAATATGAGGATAGCAAGATGGGGCCTGGCGTGAACAAGGCGGTGATACATATCGACGATGGACCACATTCAGAGTGCTCAGCCATCACCTTGGCATGTGTCGTAACATTGGTAGGTGAGAGGTGGTTAAGCTCAAGCGCCTGAGTCTTGATCCACCCACTGAGAGGGTCAAGGTCTTTTAGTAAGAAGTCGTCCCTGGGAAGGTGCGAGGGAGGTTCAACAGTGTCGTTGATTCTGCGCTGAGGTGGCCAAGTTATCGCCCTAATTTCCTTGATGTGTTTGTTATCGGGGGGGAGGGGGGAACTCCATACAGGAGTGCAGCCACCTGGGTCTGAAGGTCCGCAGCGGTAATGAAGGCGCGCAGAACGTTCTTCGGCAGGACATATGTGTAAGATCCAGCGTCGTCTTTCATGTCATCATTGGACACGTAAATGTGCTGTAGGCGAAGAGAGAGATGTGTAGCGGAGATTGCACGGACACACCAGTCCGACTTGCTGCTGAAGACCTGTTGTTCGTAATTGGTAGTTGTCACAGTCTGTATGGTATCACCGTGGACGTTAGTCATTTGGCTACGGAAAGGCATTAGCTTTACTCAAAGATGTGGCATGCATCAACTTACGTCTGAATGGCGGTGACCTGGCCCTGTGCCTTGGTGCCCTTCTCAAGTTCCGCCAATTGCCGTCGTTGCACTGAGGGTGTGACGATGAAATGCGATGTAGAGGTGGGGTATACATAGCAATTCTTGTCCGTTGAATAGCGAATCGTGGGGCCAGATTGGTGACACCACCGTGTACAATATCTGGCTTCTTTTGTCGAGAAGAAAACCTGCTCTAGATGCAACTGACAAGTGAGAGGTGTATATGTAAAATATTACCATACCGCCAGGGGGGGGGGGTGAAGGCGAACATCTTGCTTTTGGTTGGTGGTGCGTGAACGTGTTCTGATAGCTTCGAGTACCCCAGCGATGTGGAAGCCAACATGATCTTGGCAGAAAGATCTGTGATGCCGACTGGGGTGGGGGGTGACACAGATGAGGCGGGTGACGACGTAGATTATGAGGGCAAGGGAGTCTCTGGGGGCGAGTTGAATGAGGGCAGTGAAGGCACGTACTGTGCATTGGGCAAAGAGTACCGTTGCTCGTTGGACGGCAACGAGTGAGGCCACAGGTGGGGGCGGTGAACAGTATGGCAGTGGGTGGTGGGGTGGAAAATCCTTGCATACCATGTCTTCGAATTCCTTCAACGTCGCCGGGTCAATGTTCAGCCCCCACTCCAAATACTGGCACACCCCTCTCTCCATCTGATTTACTATCTCCCTCAGCTGGAACATCCCCTGGGCGACGATCGACGCAGACGACCTGAAAGATGATGTCACGAATCTCACTGGCGGTTAGCAAAGCAATATTAACCTGCTTAGGCTGCTCTTCGACAGGCAACGAGCGGACCAAGGCAGCAACTTCTTCGGCGGTCTTCCATTTTGCGAGCTGTCCAAGACGCTTCTGGCCCGCCCAGACACTGGTATGAATGACCTTCAAAAACAATTGGCCAGATCTCGGGTTAAATATAAAGATAGCGCCGTCTGAAAAAAAAGTATTTGAAACCTTTAACACGATAATTCGTAGGCGCAACACTTACTGATAGGCTTGGTGGTCAAGTTACCCTCAAATGTCTTGTGGATGGTGACACAGTAGACATTGGTGTCATCCACGAACCCTACGAGTTGATTAATATCCAGTTGATATTGTACATATATATGGACTGGGGCGCTTACATATGATTTGATTGGAGAACAGTTCGGAGTAGTTCTGGCTATTCAAGTACGGTTCCGTCGACTCTGAAGAATACAGCTGGAGACCCTTCCGGATGCGCTCTCGCAAAACGTGACAAGCAGGGTTTGCCTTCATAATTTTTGCCATGGCTTGTTGAATCAAAGGCTTCATGCCAGGGAACCAGTTGCCATACGCTGACCAGAGGTTGTACGTGAGATCCATGCCAATCATAACACCTGTGGGGGACAGGTAGATACTCATAGAGTCCGATACCTGACAGGTAAGATAGAAAGTCAGTAGATGGGATATGAGAACAAAACAGTACACGTGCATAGTCCAAGAACTTCGCGCGAGTATATCGCTCGATATCATGTGAGTCGAAGTCACCCCAACGAAGCTGGACGTCGATCCAGTATTTGATACTCGTCGTACCGTCCGAATATCCTTATTCTAGTACAGGAAATTCACATCAGCTTGATTTGAGAAAACAGCAGGCAAAGGAAAGAACATACCTCAGTGACCAACGAAGGTCGAGTTATATTCCACTTGTAAGCCGAGAATAACAAGATGTCAGCGCAGGACGAGTTCATTTTGTAACTCTTTCGGGGGTGGATCGTTTCTTTTTGAACCGTCTCCATCTGGAAAGGCTCAAGTTCTTGATCAAGCACTTGACACAAGTCCATGACGACGCTCTCGTGAACTATGGGTATCGCTCAGTGAAAACTTACGTTATGAGCTAAGAATTGACTGACTTTTTTGCCACATCAAGCTGATCCCGAGGGCAGGGATCTTGCCGTGCATGAAGATACCAGTCAAGTCAAGTTGTACCTGGAAACCGACATAGACGTTCGCTTGATTGACCGTCGGGCTCCACAGCGTGAAACGACGGTTAGGAATTTAGTTGAGACTCGAACGTTGCGCATTGGTGAGCTTCTTGTATCGCATAGACTCTTCGAAACCAGACGCCTTCTACCCAGAAGAGACCCTTTCACGTCGGGAAGTACGTTCCCTTGAACAACGTGTGCTCCAAGATACCTTCCACACCACCCGGCACAACAATGATGTCAACACGATAGTTGTTGAGCTGCCGCGTTTCCCCATGATGCCGTGACATCCACCGATGGGTTACTGTAATCAACTTTGGTCAAACAGGCACAAAATGTATAAGAGAGTAGACTTACCGTTTAAACAGCGCGTGACGATCCTTCTGGAAAAGAGTATTGACATGCGGGATACCCTCTGCCCCAGCTGTCCTCTAGATCATCAAGAATAAGACATCAGTTTTGCACATTCACCTCCTTGTGTTTCATCAAGTACTCTGACAACCATGAGCAGAGCCTAAGAGGAACATCCCAGCACGGAAGTGAGTAATCGCCAAGGAGTAAAAGAGAGTGAAACCAACCTCCAACACCCATCCACTTTGACCGCCGCCATAAGTCGCTCTGGGGGGATAAGGACGTGGCCCATAGACAACATCCCCAAGACCGCAGCAACCGCCCAATTCCTTCGGCATGTAGAAGACAACTGGTGGGAAACACGATGCTTGATATCCCGCGATAAAATGTCATCGGCCCAATCTACACAGTGTAGAATGAGGGAAGGCGCTCCGGCCACCTAGAACAGGTCAGTTGCGATCTGGAGATGGCAATGGATGAGTCCACGAACGTTAATACAGGGGTTTGTAGGGGGAGAGCGTAGAGGAAAGGACTCAACGATGGATCAATGAGGCACGGCGGCACTACAAGGCCTCGTGGTGATGCGTTGACATAAATGGTCAAACATGGACCCACAACCCTCGTGGTTCAACTGGTTCGAACAGTAAATCTAGTAAAGTGCTGGCAAGGGGAGTAAAGTCAGTGTAAAGTAGAGTAAAGCAGTAAATTTACAGTGAGATTTACACAGAGGTGTAAATATGAGCTGCAAAACTTGAGCCTGTCGCCGACAGGCTGGGACGATGGTGAGCGCTGAGAACGCTCAGATGACGGCATTTCGTCACTTGGAATGACGAAAAAATTCCGCACTCAATAGTACCGGCGTACCTACCTGTCACCTAGAACTTCAAAGAAGCGACTTGCTAGTATGTCGTCGTAGTCGTTGCTGTACAACAGACGGTTATTACGCTGTTCGTATGCATGAAATCCAATGGCTACACAGCTCATAAGCCACTTCTAACTAGGTCGAAGAGCATGCGTTGTACACCGCTGTAAGGCGCAACGCTCATCGATGGCTCATGCCGTCAGTGTACGCCCGCCCATGAGGTACACGGTGCCGTCACTCCAGCGGAACATTTCGTTTGACGTCGCGGCGCCTCGCATAATCCCGCTCCCGACGTCTGCTAAAGCACCGCCTTCCGATCACTGGGTTCCAGCGCTGAGACCCCATCCCAGGAATTTACAGTGTCCCTCTACAAATTTTTCCAGATAAACTGACTTAACCACAGTTACGTTCCCTCGTGTCAGCATTTGCGATGACACGACTAGCAGTCTCCGCGCTGTCTTCTAGATTCTCATTGACTCATTTAGGTTATAAGTCAATCCAACTCGCTACTTCCCAAATCCTGAATCCACCCGACAGATTCCCAGTAGTCAACCATCGGGTCACGTCGGACTTCGAGATACGAGGTAGTTCCCTCATGGTCTTACTTGTTCTCTCAGCGATTTCGGTGGAATACTCCAAAGCCAACATGTTCGCATCGTCAGTTCCCAGTTTATGTCGTCCGAATGCTGATCGCCTTGCGCGAAAAAACTCAAGCAGTTCAGTAGCTTTATTGCGTGCTTGTGTAACGCAAGTAGCATTCAGTGCACAGAAGTTGGTCCGTGCAAGCTGAAGATCCAAAAACAGATTTTCAGGACTTACCACACATTTAATTGTTTCCTCATTTGCGTTAACCGCATGTTTCTCCAGCTTACGGTACCATTCCGCAGAGGGTACGAGAGGAAGTGGCTCCCGCGTAATGTTCCTCGCTAACAGAGTGTCACTGATCGGTTTCATAAACACTTCCCATTCCACTGGGCGGGGATGCACTACACTAATTGCTATCGGGGGCTCATCTTCGCCCAAGGCAACGTCTAGAATGCCCCCTGACACTGCATCGGTCGGCAGCCACGCCACGTTCTGCAAAGCGTATCGGTAAGCGATCCAATTCTTTGCCAACAGCGCCCGGTCGCAGGGAATACAAAGTTTTGCACACCCAATATTCGTGAGAAAGGCAGACCCTATCTCATCCTGCAAAAAGTCGAAGCACATGCACCAGACAAAAGCTCTCGATGATTTCAATAATGACCTCGTTAGCATCATCACAGCCCATCAGGCTCTCGGACAAATGACACCAGCTACTAGTCCTTTCAATGCCTATGTGACTCTGTTTGCGAAGCCCCGGCGGGATACCGGCTTCTGGGGCAGTTCCACAAACGGGCGTTCACATAACACCCAACTGAATATCTATGCCAAGAGGATGAACGACTGGATAAGGATATCGAGAAAGGGGAACAATTGGTAGAATTTCAAAAAACCTGATTGATTTGAAATTCGAACTAGGAAAGTTTCCCGATCGAGGGTGCAAGCCAGTAGCTCATCGGGATCATTCCAAATGGTAGCCCAGGGTATAAGCTACTCATTCCACGACAAGATCGACGGGTGCAGACTCCCTTTTATGTGTCCCCATCTTGGAGCAGTAACGGCATTGCCTTTATTATAGCGCTGGCTCCTTGCCTTTGGCACAGATTGCACGTGCAATGAGGCCCAACGTCATCTACCATATGCATTCTGCTTAGGATGGTGCCATACATAACATTTCGCGAGGTTATATACTCGAGGACGAGTTTTCTGCGGCAGACACGCGTTAATTAACTCTAATAGCATTTTCCATCCATTGATTCTGCATTATTAAATATTTGAGCACATACAGCACAGACGCCTTGTACTAGATGACCAGGGCAGTACATTACTGCCATTCACGTATAATCTTGCCTTCTTTGTTTCGGAGGACGGGTTGAAACACATACTTCGGTATAAACGGGCGCCAGACTTTAGTGTGGTGCCTATGGCGTCCTTGATCCAGGAAAGGTTAGGGCCAGCCGGCAGCTGATACCCTGAGCGGAAATGAGAGCATGTAACACTCACAAGCTGGTGTTTCATTGAAAGTCATGTCATGGCAGAGGGGAAGGAACAGAATAAATTACCCCCTTCCATGACACGATTGCTACTTCACACTATACTTCCAATAACTAACAGAGCTTTGCATGTCATGAGCAAGTGACATGGCAATCATGAACTTGTTTATATCACCTCTACAGGAAACGTGTGGTTCTTGATTGGGTCGAAGGTCACTAGTCCCGAGCACTGCCAGGGGCCTGCTCACGATAATTATGCAACTAGGGACCAAGATGTCAACAAAACATTATCACTAGATACAGACTACTTTCATAGTAGCTAAACAAACATCCATTTTTCCCCACTGCGAATACCGTCGGAATTCCGCTGCAATTTCCTCTGAGCATCAGTCGTATTTGCGAACAGGAAGGTTCGTGAATCTTGGATATTGTCAGAAGTTAATGCGCCAGCAAATGACAAGCACTTACGCCCATTCAGGAGCGTCGTCTAGCCACCACCGTGGCGGTCGCCCAATTATCTCTTCGAACAAGCGAAGATGCCATGGGTATGGACAAGTCTGGCCTGGTTCACAACTCTGCCACACCACTAGTAGCCGCACTGCACCAGGCTCGAGAGGATGATAGCAATCAGATGGGACGTCCACCTTTTCACCAGGCTGGATAATAGCCGGAAAACACACGGGAAGGCGGAAGTAGTTAGCAATGTAGCCAGGCCCATTGTTGATCATGGAATCATATTCCGGACACCTATATCCGCGGTAATAGCGTTTGAATGCGAAGAGTGATAGTTGAAAAAGTTCTTCTCGCGAAAACTGCGAATCCAAAGAGGTGTAGGAAGCCAGGGACACGCGGGGGAAGCGCGAGGACGATGCGTTTAAGTTGTGGCACTTCGATCCATTGCTCCTCGTAGACTTTGGAACTGGTTTCGGATACCTTTGCTTGAATTCAGTACTGGTTTGTGCACGTAAATATACGTAGCTTACCTTGAGATCGGCTATTTGCTGGGTCACTGAGGTAGTTGGGGATGACTGCATCGTAGCACGAACGAAGTGCAGGTATTTGTATGATTGGCGTGAGAATATTGTGATCCAAACACGGTCATGAATGATGCTCTCCGGTGGACAAAAGATGTGGACCATAGAAATGCAAGTGGAATGAAGTGGAACAGAAGCTGCCATTCACAATAAATAGGACTTATAGATTTATAGGTGAGGACTGGCGCACTTGCATCATGCCCCCTCAGCCTTCAGCCGCAACCATGTCCCATCCTCCACCACTGGGCTCTCCATTCGTTGTCAAAGAGACTACAGTTGAGTACGGCAAAATGCATTAGAGTAGAATGCATAAAATAGGTAATGCATCAAAATTTGTTTTGCCCGAGTTGGGGCCCCCTTACAATGGCTCACCTGTGCATCATGAAAAATGCATGCCATTGTGACCGAGTTATGCATTATTAGTGAGCTTGAATAGCTAAGCGCGTTGTCTTTTTCCTAGTATAAATGTGCTGCAGTAGTAATGAAGGGTTCAACTTTACTCCACTATGCCGGAAGTCCTGAAAAGGAAACCCTGACCCCCCCACAACCCCCCATTTCCAAAGCAACGGAAGAAAGGGGACATGCCTCGCACATCAGCACAGCTCCCAAAAGCATCTTCTCGTTAAAATCTTACTCTCTCTAACCAGCTTATTGTCTATTCTTATGTGGACTCACACCCTGATGTCCCTCAGGGTGATATTGTCCAACACTTTGGCTCCATTCCAGTTCAACCAACTGCCAGGGCACTTGTCTTCACCCAGTCTACATACTAGTATTATGGGGGTGATGCCCAGTTTTCATTCATCTTATCACTACCCTTGATATGTTTTTCATTCAGTAATATACTATACATGCTTTGTATTCTCGCAGTTATACTATCCTTGTCACATATAATTATTACATGTCACACTAATGTCACAAATATGTGACATTCGTCTCTGCATAATTGACACAATGCATAAACTTTTCACTGGTCCCGTTGATATGCATTTTGCCGTACTCAACTGTATTGAAACTGTTAGGCAGATTTCGCCACCTCCAGTGAGAACTTCCATGTTACACTTGCCTCTCTTTTACCCATCGTCTTACAATGTACATCATAGGCCACAGCTCTACTGCGGCGGCGGCCGATGCGTGTTCCAACCCAGCAAGATGTTTGCCTTTCAACGGAAATATGTGTTGCTGAAAAAGATGGGCGGGAATGCCCCTGGTATGCTGTTTACTCCCGTGTACTACGGGACTATATTTTTCGGAGTGGTGATCATCTGGTCAACACATATGCACCATCAACCCGCAGTATTCGCTAGTTGCCACTTTTGATAGTGGTCATTCAATTGAAACAGACCTTTTAGCTGCAAGAAAAACAGCTCAAAGCCAGGTTTCCACTCCAGAGCATTTATCCGATCAGCTCAGTTTTCGGACAATTTCCCATGTCGTCGAGCATGATTCTGTCCAAACGGACTTGCCAACCGCTCCAAAGCAAGTTTCTGTCACCGATTTCCCCCGAACGCCAGGTTATCATGGATGTAAATACGTCCCCGGCTCCGGTAGCCCTTTGGCGCCCATATCATCTGGAGAGTCTATCCCCTTTCCAAGACCTCGATATCTGCCGGAACCATTCACTAGCCCAACTCCTGCTAGTAGAAATCCCGTCGGTAATCTTCAAACTACCCGGAGGAGTGACCGCATTGCCCAACAGGGATCTGTACTATACAGTCAGTCAACTCCATCGACCACTGGTCCGGTGACTCCCCAACACGTCCCAGATAACATCTGGAAATCAACACGTGTTCCTGACTTCGTCGTAGCTCTAAACAAACTACCCAACAAACCCACCTTTCCCATGATATTTGACAAAAATATCCATATCACTAGTCGCACCATTCTGATCGTCGAAATTAAGCCGGACAACCAATACGGGAGGACCCCTTGGGAACGACTTTGGCATTCTCAGGTCCGCGAGCAAGCAGAGCACACATTCGCTGCAGATGACAAACTAGAATACCTTGGAATCCTCATGGCATTCGGCCGTCATTGGGCTTATGCTGTTGCCCCGCGCCTCCCTTTTGAGTCTCAGACAGCTTCAGAGCGACGCGACAAAACCTATATTCCGTCTCCTAACCGTCCACCCGAACTGATGGATGAATCCTCTGTCGAGCTTTTCACACAACCCCCTCCATCCGATCCGCCGGAATTGTACACTACCCCGTTTGACAAATGCAACCCACGTACCATAACTAGGACGAGAGAATGGTACTTCGAGGAATTCCAGTTACTAGATTCTGAGGGGAAGTCCCAGAAACGCTTTGAAGAGGTTTTAAAAGACCTGCGCGAGCGCAATCAAGATATGTGGCAATAATTGTATGTTGTTCTTCATCCAGCCGAAAGCAGCACTTCATAACATTATTTCTGCAGCATTGACAAAAACGTCGCAAAATAAGGTGCCACTATATCTCGGGGTTTATCAAGAACATAGTAGAAGCCGTGACTGCATCTGTGAATGCATATTAGTAATCGAGTTGTATGCTGCCTTTGTGGATGATCTCTCAAGTGATCCTGCATGACAGACACGGCATTCAGCTTACCACTGACAAAGCTAGAATCCCAGAAGAGATTATTTCCAATAGGAATCTGATTGTGATACTTACATATAGTCAGAGAGAGAATATACATTCTCCTGAAGAATGGACTCCACCCCTGTCAGGAAGGGCAAATTGGAATTCCAGCAATCAAGAGCGTAACAGGTTGACGCAATGGAAATTATAGTGATCTGTCCAAGTTAGTGATGCCTATCCTAAAGGTGTCCTTGCCAATCTCGAAGTCGGGTGTAAGGAGTAGGTCTACTCATAATCGGATGGTTTCGCACTGCGCCACGGGCGTGCATAGCCTCAATACATGGGAGCTAGGCGGGCCAGCCCTACTAATATTAAAGGGTATGCTGGCATGAAGTCCGTGTCTCCCCGGTCTGGAAATGCTGACATGAGGAATTCCTGGTGTAGGGTCGTGCCGACTTGTGTGTACTTGTAGCCTTCAGAACAATTCTTTCTCTCCGAAAGTGTAAATTCAACGATCAACATCCAGAAAACCCGACACGACAGTTGTGTGCAGAATGGGAGAAAGTACGAGATCAAACTCACATGACGAGCAAGAAAGCAATCAGTTTCCTGACATGTAGAGCTTACTATCAAAGTGACCATGACATCGATTCAACGGCAGCTGTAAATCGTTCGTTCACGCACCGAGGATGGGGCCTGCAAGTTGCGATTTAGCTGAAGGCGATGAGAACATGGAATGGAGATTTTCATGGGTCATGGACGGAGAAGAGACCAGACCTCCATCAGACTGCCAAGCACGTGACGACAACGGCCGAATCTGATCTGTGATTGGATAGCTTCGAACGTTGACCACCGCTCCATCGTCTAATTGTCCTGGTCTCTTCCTGCCTGTCTCACCAGCCCACTCACCGCTCAGCATCGCAAGTCCAGCAACCAAGAAAAACTGGTGCTTGTATCTGCTCTGTACTTGTACTGCCGCTGTATTTCGACCTCCTGTAGCTCAACGAGGTATGCATTCAAGTTTCTGCTTTCCATCGTTCTAGCCTCGTGTGACCACAACCTCGCTCAGAACCTGCCGTTGTTCCGCAGCTGTCCCGTATACGTACTGTACGATCAACGTTGCGCACCTTGTATTAAACAACGACTTTGAAGACGATGGAATGCCCTATCCTGGTGTGGATGCTCTCAATAAACCGTGATGTGACCACCGAGGTATGTCCTTGGTGTCTTCTTCGCCTGAAATTCCATCCCCTAAATCGTTCTTTCACCGGTGCCACCGTTACCCGTCCCGCCTGACCCACCCCGACCTTGGTGCATTTCTGACCGCTTATGATCCAGGAATACGACAAATGCTACAACCTCGTCAAAGAGTGTGTCCCGCATACCAAGTTTCCTTACGAATGCACCTCGATTGAGTCCTTCCGTGCGTCCCACTTATCCATATTCTGCTCCGACTTCCCTCCCTTCTATCCGTCGCCTGCCCGCACCATGCACTAAAATACACGACCCCTTGCTTTCCAGGCCAAATCATATGTGAAATGCTCCCCCTCCTCATGATGCGCCACCGCCGTATATCACGGACAAAGTGGAAAGACTGCGTCTCCACCACCGGCAAGCACTGGATTGAGCAGGTATGTGTGCATTCCCCATATCCTAGTCTCCGCATAATCACGCACTGAAATGCCTCTCGCATTCCAGTCTCCAGATGACATGCCCCCAGAAAAATTCCTCCAGTCCATGATAGGGTACCACCTTTCTCACGACAACTCCCTCTGCGGCATGATCATGACGCAAGGCCGACAGCGCCAAGTCGTCAATGTCGGTTTGGGAATCAAACAGCTCTGTGTCGAGCCACGGGGAGTTTCCGTGGCTGCCTACGCAGAGTCATATGCTCATAAAGTCCGTGATCTCGTTCCATGTTCCGGCCCCAAGCTGCGGATGCTGACTATATTTGATGAACATATATATATACAGCTCACACCTCTAGAGCAGACGTTCGTCTCCCCCGAGCAAGGGGACGAAGTCGTCCTTCGTCGCCTATGCATCCTTCTTTCTCTCAAGGCTGCGTATATCAAAGCCGTAGGCCAGCCACGAGGCTTTGACTGGTCCCGTCTGGAATTCAACATACCCAATGAGAGCGCACGCGGAGACGACCATCCTCTCCAAGGATGGGAGTTCCGCGTATTTAAAGCGCAATTAGGTGTCCAGCGCAACGGAACCGTTATCGAAGAAGCGTACCAATGCGCCTGCGCCTTCTTCAGAGGGACAAAAGAGTCCAAGTTCATCTGGCATGATAATGCAAAGGATCTGGAGGCCTGGGTGCAGTTTATCAATATCGATCAGATGATCAAGGTCATTCCCAAGTTGACCGCATAGTGCGGTCTAATCTGAAGGAACACCTCGTTGCTTGGGTCGCTTCCTTTTGTTTCTTATCTTGATGCTTTCATATGTTGCTTTCCTTGCGTTCTCTGCTCCCATGATCCCCCTTACCTCCATATATGCTCTTCCACGGCGCACCCCACCCCTACCCCGACTAACCTTTAATGGAACATACCTAAAACCTGTTCAAAACAGTGTTGTGCCTTTCCAGCGCTGTACACATGGTGTCTAAATAGAATATCTGTAACTTACGCCACCGGTTCTAGTCCACTTTGGACTGCGCAGAACGTCCGTCTAAGGCAGCCTTGTGGCAGGGTCGCCAGGAGATTCGAAGCACACTGCATATAAGTAGATACCAAAGACACGCCGTGAGGAACTCCTGGTGTAGGGTCTCATGGCCATCCATGTGATAGGTACGACAGCTGACATGGAGAACAACACGATCGAAGGCACAACCCACAGCACCGCAACCACGCTAACTGCCACCCCAGCCACTGCGCGACTTTCCTTCCATCCAGCAGTGGAATCGCTACTTGACATTGCATACGATGTGCCGAGACACATCACAGCGGCAGTCGACAAGCCAAAGCATGTGTCCGTGAGCGACCTGGATAATGGTCGATAAGAGGAGCGTGTTCACTATACATCGGAGAGGTGAGGTCGTATTTTGGGACTGTGTAACGGAATCCCATTGTCTCCTGCGAATGCCGAGGCTGCTCGTGGTGCAGCGCAGGAAGTGGAGATGGCACAGAACAGTTCGATACCGAATACTAAAGAGGAGCTGTAGCAGGTCCACGCGTACCAGAACAAATCCACTGGCACTTGACCTCATCGTCACTGCCAGGGACATTACCGCGACTGGTTTCTACAGTGATTCAGACCAGTTGACCAAACACGTTCAGTGACATACCTGACAGTAAAGTTTTCACATCAGGGAGAGTGAATAAGACGGGAAGACCCGTGCCAACTACAGCGTATAAAAACGCCGGGGACTGTTAGAACCCAAATGATCGCAGTAAGGGATCTAAAGTTCCGATGCACAGTGCATCGTTAAATGATGTATGAGGCAGCAGGCCAATGAAGAAGGACTGCCCAGCATCCAACCAGCAGACACATCAAATCCCCAAAGCATTGAAGGAGACGGAGCGCTGTCCAGCAGCTGCTTTCACGGACAGACACGCCAGAATAACTGGGGCACAACTCCCAACTCCAAAGTCTTAGTGCTAAATTACTAATTTGGCATATCATTGGCATGAATACTAATCTGGTGTTTGATGTCAGCTTATCAGAGCCATCGAATAGGAAACTAACCTATCATTTCATTGTGGTACTAGAAGTACCAGCCCTTTGGATCACATTAAGGTGCTTTTCAAGAAGTTGATTGTGCTGAGTTGGTCCGATTATGTGGCTTATCTCAAACGCGTAGTCATCAAAAGCCTCCTCCGCAAAAGCCAACCTCTTCCTTGCAAGCTTTCTCTGTATCAGTGCCTGAGACCACACTTCTATGAGCTCCCGGCCTGTGAGAAGTTGTTCACATGGCTTCTGGTACGAGTTGTTGTGATCGGTTAGATCGGCAGAGTCATGCTACAAACGTAAACATACCAAAATTTGTGAGTGGGAGTGGTGGCCACTACTGGTACTAGTCGCTGTTTGACAGGCATCGTTCTGGATATCGCGTGACATCGTCTGAAGGCGACATTCCTGAAAAGGGGAAGAGACATTTTTGGGGATACCATGAATAGCGAGTATAGTGGGACATTGAACACTCTCCAAAGTTTTGCTGGTCATTTGAGGGGATGGTCTGGTTGAGTGGTGGTCAGTGATTGCGGTAACCTTTTTATTACATACACGCTCGAAGTACTCACTCTCGCACCTTGGACTCCACAGTATTAGGGACGTGTCTATGGGTTCTGCGAAACCAGATGCTGCAGATCCTTTAGGGGAAGATCTCCTCTACCGATGAGACGTGTCATACGCACTGCCATAATAGCTGAATCACGAATGAAGGTGTAAGCAACGCAAACTAGGTGACTCGTGGAGAGACAAACCCAGAGTCACTACAGACGCGCCACTGAACAGAATGTGAACCAGTCCGCGAGTCTCTCGGGAGTGAATATGTCAACAAGGCGATTGCGTGTATCTTAGTTTCTGTAGGCCCTGTCGGGCAGCAACGTCCACGTCGGTGGGTTGTGGATGTTTAGGACGCGTATGTCACATGACCAAGGACAATGACGCAAACATTCGCCATTTGATAAGCAACCCCTGACATGGCGAAATCGCGTGTCTTGCTCCTCTCTTCTTCCCTTCGTACGATGAACTGTGCAAAGTGTAGCCAACAGCGAACACGGCAACAACTCATGCGATGTTCGAGGTGTAAGAATACAGTCTACTGTGTAAGACGCATGCAATGTTATATTTATATTTATTTATACTGACTTGGACTCATTGTTCAGTCTAGGACATGTCAGTCAACGGACTGGGACTTGCACAAGACATCCTGCGCCTCTACATCACCTCCTGCAAACTCTCCTCTCAGTGCACTATCAAATCTACCTACGCGATGGCTACCATCCCAGGACGTTTCAGGCATCGTCATCGCATGCAACGCAGACAGAGCAAGAGGTGCACGTGTTTTCGAGGCTACCACCGTAGAGCCATCCCATCCCATATACTGCTCTGGCCTGTCAAGTCCGTTATTCGAGTCCATTGGAATACCCCTTCTGTTGTTCCGACATCTCCAAAACGATCCAACTGACATACTTCGTGACCACGGACTGGACAATCAGTTGGCCACACACCTGCTAACACACCCCAGTACTGGCGCTCCTGATACAAAGTGAGTGGATATCATCATCGCTGTCTGTGTACGGATCCGACTGTAGAACTTGCAGATGGAGAAGAGCGGGCTGTATGGGAACGGTGGGTTGTTGTGCGGAACATGAACGAGCCGCTCTAACCCCGCAGCTTTTGTAGGTGACAGTGATCCGACAAGACGGAAAACCCCTCACATACGAGGCTATCGAGACGATGTTGATGTATGTCGACCACTTACTGGACCTCTACCGCGAGAACGTATCGCCGTCGCAGCAACTCAGCCCTGCATGGTTTCATCGTTTCTGCCAGAGATACAAGGACGAACGGATCAAGTGCGGGTACCGCAATTTCGGTTGCATGAGCATTCCACTTTGAATTATGCTTTCGCTTTCCTGGGTTTGGGTGATGATTTATTGTAGCACGATATCCCCGGCACTGTACTTTTATTCTCGGCTTTGCTTGATACCCGATCAGTATGTAAGGATTCACATGGCTATGTACTTGGGAACGATTGCTAGTCTGGGATGCCCAGGGAAGACTAAATTGGATCCGCACCCCGCAAAAGCACAGCCTGACGTGATCAATGATTGATCTTCCCAACGCCCATCTTCATGGAACTCCAACTGGTTAACGACCTCCTGTCCATTCGGCGCACATGTGGGCTCTCCGTAATACTCCAAAAGCTAACTTCACAACGCACAGTCCTGTGCATGATACCGGTTCCACCACCGAAATCAGTGGACACCTATACACAGACATATTACCCACCAAATTGATATGTGCCTCAAACTGAACTTCATGCGCGTATGGCAGCTCGAGTCAACGGTCAACTGAACTCGCCTTAAATGGGGACGTCCGAAGAGTCTGTAACAGGCGCGAAATACGGTGGACGAGGTACGTCGAGCGCATCCATTGCACAACACGTTTGCTATTTGCTTGTCCAGAAAGCCGATCAAATATTCCTAGGATACATTTGCCGACCCACGGGCGTCTGCAATATGCCACATAGACAATGTCAATTTGCCCAGCAAGACCACTTCAACTTTCACACTTCGGTCAGAGTTTTTGCTCATGTACATGTATGTGTTCGACTCAGATGAATGCATCGCTGCAACCTAGTAATTTCATGATACTGTCAATGCCGGCTGTCGACTAATGTCATTGCTCCCAACTGGAACACATGTCGAAGCTATTGTGGCAAGCACAAACCGGTGGAATGAGAGCGGCCAGGAATCTCGATCGATTTTTGTCAACACTTCCAAATAGGGGCCTTCATGGGCGAGCCAGCGAAGGTTATGAGACTGCCCAATGATTTCAAGTCATCCGACCCGGAGGCTGGACATGTTATGTCATGAGAGAGTTTTTGATATCTTCACACATAACACCCACTTAATCGCCTTCTCTGATACAGATAATCAATGACGTTCCTCTGGCAAATGCCCACATTCCTGACAGCACCGATAGAACCCGTTCTCTGAATATTCGATGTCCATCAAGTTCTTGTATTCGCTTCCACAATGCTGTTGCTGCACATGTCCAACCAGTTGGCCACGCAATTCGAGGTTACTGTAACGGACTCTCATGGACTTCGTGATTCGGAAATGAGGTGATTCTCTTGATGAGTCTCTCTGCGTAACTACAATGTTGCTGATGGTAAATTTTCACTTAACAATACGGACTAGCTACTAGTTTGTCTATATTCAAGAAGCCCAATGTATGATGTAGTCAATTTATACACGACACAACAGTCCCGTTCACCCCAGGTGCAATCCACTTCTCGTGGCCTGAGTATGTATCCTACATCTGCCCAAGCAATGAAACACGAGGCCATCGCCCCTTCGAAGAGAAGCGCAGAAGGGCTGACATGACCTCAGTCACAGATAGATAGATGGGGGTTAGGATTACGTGACACACATTTGGGAATGTTCCTCACCTGCTCACGCCAAAGGCCTCAAGCACTCACCACAAAAGTGCATTCATCGAAGGCCATACGTACTTGTATTTGCGAAAACAAAGATAACCGGTGCCTCCGTGTCCCGCTCATCGATGAAGATCACAATGAGTGCTGAATAACAATCCCTTCTGGTTATCCTTCATAAATCCATCTTCTTGACTTCTCAAGGGTAACACATAAGGTAGGGTAGAAGGGCTAACTCGCAGTAGTCGATGATTAGTTCACTTGTCTGCTCGCATTATAACGTGGTGGATAATCAAAGTCGACTGTTAACTCTCTTCGCTATGGTTCGACCTTCTTGTAGCATAGGGACGAGGCTCTCCTATAATAATCTATGCAGTTTGGCTAGAGATAGGAACTTAGAATTAACGCACGCGATGTATAGAAGTGCTGTCCACGTGGTTGAAGGGGTTAAGTTGAACCCTTCGCCAAAGCTCTTCGTAAACGCGACCATCAGACACGCCAAGGGCACTGGAAAAGGTGCCATATGCTCAGTGGAGAAATAATGAATTTGATTTTAGATGCAGACCTGTCTAATGCCCAATCAGAAAATGAGAAGGCATCCACCAAGCCAATAGCATTTGGAAGCAATTCAGAACACAAGGTCTGGATGGCCAAGCGCAGGTCTCGATCATTAGATCGTAATAATCCCAAGGAAAAAAGGTCAACGAGACCATCTTCTGCAGCTGTTAGCAGGAACTAGATAGAGGTCACTGAATGAGCCCAATAAGCCATGGCAGCTGACAACTCACGAGATGGTACAATTTCCCTATCACACCTCTCTCCCTCTCAGGTAATATGCCGAGTCCATCAAGCATTTCCCCAATCTGGACTGCCACGTAAGCATCCGTGACGGCTTTGGAGAGTCTCTGATTCGCATTTGCATCTGGTTCATCCATAGTTTGGACGTGACTCTTCAGCATGAGAGCAGCACGCCACTCAAGCAGATGGATCACGGCCAGAGGATTTTGCCATGTTCTAGCATCCGAAATAGGTGTTGGATATTTATCATTTAATAATCGGATGTAACTGGAATAGACGCCAAACGGCTGGGCTGGGGCCAAGAGGGAGGACTGGTATGATTTCACAGCCGCACGTGCCACCTGGCCATCCAGCACGAAGTTATCACCTTCATACCTAATATGAGAAGGTATCATGGTATTGAAGTTATGGGATATAAAGGTGACATACGTTGCAGCCGGTAAGTAATCAGCATAGAGGCGCCCGATGCCTGCAAACGCGCTGTACCCGTGTCCACCCAATGCGCGTCTGGCGGTTTCAAGGTCTTTCACAGCGTTAGTTGTAGCCAGGATCTTCAAGCCACATAGTAGAGCGTGGACTTCAGTAATGCCTGTGAAATCTCCGCGGTCACATTGATCTCTGAAGGTGGTGAACAGGGTGGTCTTGGAAGACTTAGTATCATGCGCAACGCTCATATGCCTCGTGAATTACCGTTTGGCGGCCCAATAGGATGAATACATAGGCACGAGAGAGGATGGGGAGCAGCCGGTAGTATGTGGATGGGTACTGAATCACTTGACGTTCCATGCCGTGTGCATCAGGATCACCCTGGCGCCGAACGGTAGTATAGCGGATGGCAATTGTAATCGCTGGACATGATCCACGACTTGGGGTTGGGCATACAGCAGAAGGTACGCACCTTTTGCGATGGTCCAGCCAGCACCAGTGACCATACTGTATTGACGGTTTTCAACTTGTTAGTCAGGAATATGTAGATAAATTACCTTGCCCGAATATACATCATCTTCAAGACATGTCATTATGTCAGGGTCTTTCACTTCAAGGGGGAAACCTATGTACTCCACCAAAGCTATGTTTCGGGTTCTGAGGCTGGATATAACGAGCGTCTTTCGTCACCTCCGCAAATTTCGAAAACATGTTTGTTCGGGGTATTCGCACATGATGAAATCTGGCATAACCATTGTCCATCGCTGCAATACCTATTGTGATGGATTGAAGTCAGTCAAACAAATGCTTGCTTTCTATGGAGGAGTACAATACCCCCACAGGCCTTTGGACCTATATCACCAATAGAGATGCCTGGCAATATACTGTGATCCTCTGGGCAGGTCAACAAATAGAATTTAGATAGATACGGATGGGTTATACCCAGTGATCGCAGTTGAACTAGGAAAAGATGTGGCCCAAAGTTTTTCCCTCCGGGTAAAATTAGCTTTGCTTGCACGATACCATGCGTAGCTGTCTTCCCTAGACCACCGATCCACCACTTTGTGCTAGTCAATGTAGGAGAGTGGATCTCGAACTCCAGAGTTTCGGGGAGGTATGTTGCAGTTGTTTCTAAGCAGGCTACATTAGAACCATGCCCTAGCTCGGTCTGAAGATAGCATCTGGAACGCGGTGAGACTGTCACTTTAACTAAGGAGTAGGCTCACCCTTGGATGCCCTTGTTCGAAACTAAGTCCCAATATCTGTGCATCATCGCAGAGGAGGCTTGACCAATGAAGACGGGCTCAAAAGCTGATATGGGATGTTTAAACCAATAGGTCTTTAACCATTGGTCATTTTGGAAAACTGCTTGCCTCACCAACATCATGTAATCTGATAGGAAGCTCTTCGGACAAAATGAATGTTGCTTGTTGCATCTCCTCCTTTGTCCAGGCATGAATCCGCTGAAGCTCAACCAAGCGCCTCGTAATAATTAGGGCCCTCTCGTAGGATTCGATTCTTCCAATGAAATCCCTTCGAATGGCAGGTTGAGTGGAGTTCTGAGTATGTTCTGTCGCTCTTGCTTACCTTTGAGACTTGTCGAACAATGAGTCGCCTTGCAAGATGTCCTGAATCTTCTTGTGAGCCTCCCACTTGCCCCTTCCCGCTATCTCATCCGACGTAAATGCCCGAGAGAGAGGTGGAGTGAAGGCAATGATTCACCGAAAATGTAATCTCGCACAATTTCAACACTAATTGAGACATTGGACCGCGCCGCCTTCATGTCCCTTTCGGTCTGCGTAGCATTGGAAGCCATTGTTAGTTATTCTGAGATTCAGAGGGCCCGAAGCAGGCCCGAAGCGGTAGGTGGCTGGGCAATCTTGCTTTATGTAATAATGTACATAAATGGTATAAACATGGTTATTGCTCCACCAAGTCTTCGTCCAACTCGAATCCTTCAGTCTCGCTTTGAGGAGTCGTGAGTGATTCCAGTGAATATTTCAATGTAACGTACACTGAAAACGCCATAGCGGCGTCTAGGATGCGTCTTCTTCTTGTCCACTCCTTTCTTTCAATCCTTGGTCTCGTGCGCGGATCTGTTACAGTTTATGGTGTCCAACAACCTCTCGGAACAGGCACTGCTACAGCTGCATCAGCGTCATATACGGGAAGCGGAATTTATAATCAGGTCGTTTTGACTCCACCCCCGGTACCTAATCCCCCTCCACCGACTTCTTTCGCTGTCCAGTTGCAAACTGGCGGTGCGGCGTCGGGTTTGTCCATACCGCAGAGCGGGGCTTTCTTTGGTTTTAGTATTGAGTTTAGTGTTGCTACACAAGTTCGTAAGTACCATTGGCAAGCTTGGTGGAGTGGCTCATTCGCTGAAACTTGAGCGCTTTCAAAGTTGGTCTAAACAGGTGCTCTTTACTCTCTGGCACACTCTGTTCTGGGCTGACGATATTGGAAATAGCTCTTTCCTACAAGTCCCATTTCTCAATTTAATGGCTAATCTTAGGGAACGCTCCGGCAGTGTCCACATTCGACTTGGTGGTAATACCCAGGACACGGCTACAATGGTTAGCTCAACGCCAGACGGCGCAGCTCTCGAGAAGGACGTTGTTAACACGTCCAACCCGGTACGTTGACTAACTTCACCAGTCATGATTGAAATGTATTTATGAAGTATACAGACTAATACTCCGCCCTTAGTCTTCACTCCGGAAATTATCAAGATGATGGCCAGTATCTCTGCATTGACGAATGTCCGATGGTATTTGGGTAAGTTCAATACCTAGGCTGGATGTTTAGTCGCTCATCCCAACAGGCATACCTTTTAATGACACACAGAATTTCCGACTAGAGATTGTAGAGTTTGGGGAAGCCATTCTTGGCGACTACTTGCTTGGTTTACAGGCAAGGTTCCTTTTGTCTTACGTTCAAGTTTTGTTCTCATTTCCTTTATCCAGGCCGGTAATGAACCTGACCTCTATGCACGCCATGGTCACCGCCCTGCCGTGCGTGAATACCCTTCATGCGGTCCTTGTGACTCACCCTACCACAGACTTACAGTCCCGGCGATTACACTGTCGAAGTCGGATTGTTGATCAATGCGATGAACGCCGACTCCAAAATCCCAAACAAAGATGTCCTCATTGCCCCCAACCTGGCAGGTGTTTGGCAGCCAGAGCAAGTATGGGACACTGGCTTTGTTTCTGACTACAGCCAGAACTTGATTGCCCTTGCTGTGGAACGGTATTATTTGGATCAACCTCTCCGTAGTCAAGCTGACGATACTTGTAGTTATCCCTCCGACAACTGCTACGCGCAATATGGCATAGGCACGCCACACAGTGGTCAGGATATGTTCCCTGGTTTCTTGACGCATCAATCCGGTCAGAATATAGTTTCACCATACATAAATTCCACTGGTTATGCACAGTCGGTAGGAAAGCCTTTCATGATGTTTGAGACCAACACTGCCTCTTGTGGGGGTTTCCCTGGTCTCAGTGACAGTTTCGGTGCAGCTTTGTGGGGCCTTGATTATGCGCTTCAAATGGCTTATGTCAACTTTACTGGCGCCCTGTTCCATGTTGGCGGTCAAGATGTCTACTACAATGTAAGTAACTTTCAACTTCAACTTGGGCATCTCCACGACGCTGATGCTTGACTCCTTTAGCCCTTCACCCGTAAGCTGATCGTTGATCATTGCAGTATTCGTTGCTGACTCGCCGCCAGCGCCAGCGACCAATCAGTCATCTTTCCATCAGTGGACCATCGGGCCTATCTACTATTCTGCGTTATTTGTCACAGAAGCCCTCGGTTCCTCCAACGTATCCCAGGTGCTCGATCTGAATATGAATGGAGGAAACCAATTCACACCTGGCTATGCCATCTACGAGAACGGTGAACCCACACGCGTCGCGTTGCTCAACTATGTTTCGGACCCCACCGGTGCAAGTGACTACACGGCATCCATTTCTCTCGTTGGTGCTACCACACCAGCTCAAGTCAAGGTCAAGTAGGTGGCATATCTCACTTTGCATGATACTTGCTCACCATTATGTTCCAGGTACCTCTCCGCGAGCTCCGTTGCGCAAAAGTATAACTTCACCTGGGCAGGCCAAACCTTTGGTGATGCGTTTAGTTCCGACGGACGTCCGGTGGGCGCCATCGATATCCAAACGATTGCCTGTGACCAAACGAATAATGTCTGCAACGTCAAAGTTCCCGCTCCCGGTGCAGCTCTTGTGTTCTTCAATGATCAAGCCCTTGAAGAATCTGATCCTGGGCCAACAATGACTTTCCCTACGACAGCCCACTTGAAACAACACAACACGGCAACTATCCCTCCTGCTGTCCTCGCTACCTCAAACGGCAACAAAGGTACAGCTGATATGCTAGGCGGCACCAGCCAAGGCCCGCAGTATAGCTCTGCCTTCGGGCTTGCGCAGGCACTACCAAGCCTTGGGTCCGTCATTGCTGGTGCGCTGCTCGTTGCTCGGCTCGCACACACTGGTTAGGTGACCATTCGGGACATTTGCAGTCTGCTTTTTCATCGCTTTGGAGTACCTGCTTTCATATTCCGTTACCAGCAGCTGGTCTTTGATCAGCAAATTTCACGATAGTAACTCCTACCGCATAATCCGGACATTTACCTATCTCCAATCATCACTGTAGCATAGCATACATTTGGACATGTACATACCTTACAAACGCAAGTTAGTTAACGCTATCGTTAGGGTTGTTGGAGTGCACGTTGATCCAGATTTTGATCAGTGTCAACTTTACCAGGAAGAGTACCTACTTTTATCTTAGAGCCACGGAAAGCTCTCTTACTATAAGCCAACGGATGAGCAATGCACATTATTCGCGATTGATTGTTCACTGTCATCGTGCTCCGTTTCAATTGTGGGACTTAGTGAAAAATCCTACTCCCAGCCCATTCTTAACCAACGTCGTCGGAAAGGGATTAATGCCCTCGTCGACTAGCAGGCTGTGCGAACAAGGAAAGGAGCTTCAACACTTACCGTTCTGATCTCTTTTGCGGGTAATCAGATTGCTGCCGGTAAAGCTGTTGGGAGCTTCACCATGCGTGAGCTCGAAGCGCATCACGTTCTCGGTAGAGAACACAACTCCTGCTCAACTCACCCTTTACGCTAGATGATGAACACGAGCTCAGAGAGACTAGTGGATCTCGTAAAGGCGGACTCATCATAGGTACATACATCGGCCACATAAAAGAATAACGTCCTAAAAATACAGGACCTGAAACTACGATTCGTCTGTCTTCGCTTTTTTTGTCGCTGATATGGTCGGTACAGTAGTTCCCCGTATGCCCACGTCGGGTCCACCATCAGGTTCAACGGCACGCTTGCGTTTCTCGCCTGCTTGATCTTCGCTGGCACGTTTGTTCCCGTCTTGTTCCCCGCCATTGGATTTGGCTTTGTCTGGTTCCCTACTCCCGCCAGTTGGACGGCCACCCCGGCCGCGTCCTCTACCGCGCCCCCCGCCACGTCCTCCACGAGAGGAAGGTCCTTTACGGATCTGGGAGCGGGAGAGAGCGGAACGTGCCGCGAAAGCAGCGCGATTGATTTGGAACGCCCTCTCTTCTTCCTCTGAACAAACTGTTATTACGTGACAGGAGATGAAGAAAGGGTTTGTAACTTGCCATCCGGTAGAGTCCACTCCACTTCTTTCGAGTTCACAGTCTTGATATTGTCTTTGACGTAGGCGATCTCGTCTTCTGTAAGCGCCTTATCGAATCCTACAAGACCATAGTCATCGCCCTTCGAGAACTGGATGTAGGGAACACGTGCAAATCGTTCACGAAGTGGAGCCTAGAGAAGGAGCAGCATTAATCAGCCCGTACACTACAAGTCTTCGTCATTCATCTTCGCACCTTCATTTCGGTGAAATTGGCGTCTCCTCCACAGCCCGTAAACTTGAGAGTTGCGCCTTTCACAAGCGGTACATCCTCCTCCTTAACATGCCCTACTCCATCGTCATCGTACACGCGTATCTTGGTACCCATGAACTCCAAGTACACCTCAGGCTTATTCTTAGCCTTTCCATTGGATTTCGCTTTTGAGTCATTTTCCATCTCCCTGAAAGCGTTGAATCCTTTTCGGGTTATCTTTTCCTTGCGCAGCTCTGCGGCCTTCCCTGTGAGCCCTTTCTCCTTGATTTTCATGTTACAATATGCCTCTCTACGGGACATGAGCATTATACACCTTTTAAACACCTCCACAGAAAAGACTCACTTGGTCATAATCAACAGCTCCTCACCATTCCACGATGGTTTAGGATCCGCATTCAGGAAGGCGTCGACGGATGACGCGTCCGTGAATTCAACAAACACAGAACCCTATAAGGCAGCGAGATAATTGATTTCAACGACTCGACTAAAACTGGCTGACCTTGAATTCTTTATTTCCATCCATACGGCGCATTCGAACGGCGTTAGTATTGCCGTATTTTTCGAAGAACTCCTCCAGCTTGCTCTGCATGCCAGGTTCTTCATTCCCGAATCCTTTCTGAGAAAGGGACCACCTTAGTTAACGTTATACGGTGTAAATTTGGGATGAAGGAGACTTACAGCATACACACTTCTCTCGAACTGACCTTTTGGCGGAGCAACCTCCGTGCGACGTCGTACATTTTCTCCAGCCTCGTCAACCTCAAGCTCAGTACTCCCACGGAGTGCGCGTAGAATAAACTCTTGTCCTCGCACGGCGTAATCTTGCATGCGTTTGAACGAAGAGACAGTTTTGACTGGAACCCAATGCTCCGGATTTGCGGTGTGAAGCGTCCACATAAACCTCGAAAGAACACAGATGAGAATACAAGTGACAAACTGCCGAACTCGACATACTTATCGAATGGAAGGTTGGAGTCCGCAAAGTAAAATTCCACTATCGCAAGTTGAACCAGTGTCGAACTCGGTGGACAGCCAAAGCAATGATTTACCTTGTTTCCGTGCACTATCAAATAGCTTCTCCTGCTCATCATCTTTCACTTCTTCAGATGTTGGCGTGACATCGACCTCGACCACTCCTGCAGATTCCGACCTAGTCGACATATTGAAATGAATAAGATACAAAAAAAAGGGAAGATATACGGCGTCAACAATGAGCCGTTAAGTTTTGGAAGATGTCGGTGAACAACAGCGGATACCAGGTATCAGCGGAGAAATCGAGGTTGATGGAGCTTCGCAAGTGACAGTAAAGATTTCGTTTACTAGCTAGTGACTCGCGATCATATCTCGGCTAAATCCGAAGGATTCGGTTCGGTTTCCCTTTTAGGGAACACCCTCATAGTTGGAGGTGGGCACGTCTGAAGTGAGAAATGGCGAACTAGTGGTACTTTACAGAGCCAGCAATGGCGACCTTCCCTCCACTTGGATGCACCCTGCCTGCACACGGCCCAACCTAAATAATCAACTTAATATGCGAAGTGTCAATGATTTACCTTCCTGGCCTCCCCGAAGGTTAATGTAACTGCCGAGGTCCCACTAACCCCAATTTGAGCCTATCGGTAGATTGCCTAGAGCTAAATGTACCATCCAGGAGATTGGCATACTTATGGAACTCACTCACATAATACAAGCAAGAGTTGTCAGTGAGGGTTGGCATGGCACGTCGCAGCTACTACCAATGATACTCCGACAGTGACACGTCCACTGTACATGATAATCTGTACACATACATACATGTTGGCTCCTAAAAGGGTGCGACCAGAAATACGATGTAGAAAAATTATTCATTCTGTTATGACTGCTTTGCTATAATCTGTCGAGATTCAAGATAATGCTATGGGCTGGGCAAGTGTAGAAAATGAAGTGGCAACGAGTGTAAATAAAGAGGCGATCGAATGGATGGTTCGTCCCTCAAACTTATCTCTGGGCCAATGATTCCCATATTATCACGTAGCTGCGCCAGGCGGTGTCATTAGCACATATCACTCTACACGAAATGGGTGCTTACTGGAGTCGACGCGAAACAGCAGGCTCGTAGATGGTGTTCCACTCGATTTAGTTCTTTTGTGGTTGCTGGCTGTATTGTTAATCCCCAACGTCTTCTTTGCTTGAGCGTTTTTGACGTATGTCTGGTGGAAGAAGTCGACAAACAGGAGGAGATAGCTCATGACAATACCGGCGCCGGTGATTCCTGCGGTTGGTGTCCCGGAGCAATTCCCGACATGGGGAAACACTGGCCACCAATTATGTGCCGCGTAGTTATAACCTGGTATAGTAACACATTTAGCATGAAGATGTATTCAAAATGGGATGTCCTCACTCGCAAAGGCAGCCGAGGCGAGGATGATCACAAATTGTATTATTTGCAAGGTGGTGAGATGTCGTTTCCACTGATCACAAAGATGAATAATCGTTACACCAAAGGCGGATACACCCACCCAGAATCTAGCCCCACCCGCCGTTGCGAAGTAGTAGTAGTCTATAATTTGCTTCAGAAAGTGGGCAACCGATATCGGACCACATAAGCTTACACATTATGACGTGAACACCGAGATTGAGCAAGGCCGCCACCCAGCACTCCAAGGGATGATTCTCAGTAATGGCGGGTACTGGCCTGGCATATTACTTACGACTGTCGCCCGAGCGTTCAACTGGACAAATGCCAACACCGCTGTAGCGGCATGGTGATAGACATGAAGAAACACTGCCAACTGGTAGTTAGACAGAGCCAAGCCGCTCAAGGACTGGCCTACTCAGAGGTTTCTTCTTCAAGGCCAGGAAAACAGTGTCGAAAAATTCGTAGTATTTGAAGTAATAATTCATGAGTAGATAGAATTCCAATCTCTGATGGTAATATACTCAGCCAGATCGTACCAATGGTTACTCACATACTCACTGGGGTGTAAGCCTCTTGTGCACAGATGACGCCATATGTGCCAAGTTTCCTCCAGTTTGACAAGACCTCCTCACCAAGGAGTGTCATGAGTACGAGGCTTGCTACACATAGCAAGAGGTTGTGGGCACGGAAGAGAGTGGTAAGCTTGACCGGTGCTCGGTGCTCCATGATCTTGCGGGTTCCAAATACAACTGATAGGTAAGTCACTGTCATAGAAATGACGGCGGGCCATGTTGAGATGGGTGTCTCGCCCCGGATGTATGACTTCAGGGAAAGTGGGATAGATTCGGTGGGAAGGAGGGTCAGAAGATGGTCTGCGAGGCTGGACATGGTGGTGGGATGGCGAACTTCCGGCCGTAATCCCCTACTTGTACGAGCTCAGCCATGGAAAGCTTGTATTTGATGAGATAACATGATTTGAGACCACGGGAGGAGACTTCTTCGCAACACTCCCGTCAAAAATTTTGTACCGATGATAGTCCCATTTGCACGGCATGTACGTCAGCACGTCAACAGCGCATCGTCCGATTGATTGGCGCACTCTTTTTCCCAGCTTGTCTTTGTTCCGCTTAGTGCCGTGCAGTGTGCCCCCTGTTTTTGCACTCGCATTATTCCAAAGATCAATATCATGGTAAGTATAGTACGTGGCCAAAGCTATCCGCCAGCCAGGAGCTGGATCCGAGATTAGGCCTCTCCCAAAGCAAGTGCGATACTATTCCCATTATCACATCGTAATGCGAAGCCCGGGTGATGAAATGTTGTCACGGATGCTTGTTCCGAAGATGGTCGTTTAGGCTCCAGAAATATAAATGCAATATAATAATTTTTGATGGTCTGACCAGGAGAATCAAAAGGCAGCAGCAAATTTTCCGTCGACATTGACTTACTAATGACCCCACTTCCGAACAGAAGCGTGGCACGGGCGTGACGGCATTAAGATTCTGACCAAGAGGATGCCGAACAAGAGGTAATAAATTCCATCAAATAAACGAACTGGTTCAAAGGTTGGATATGGGGAAACCAGAAGTATAGTGATGTAATCTCACCCTGTTTTGTGGCTGACATATTTCGATTGAAAATTCGAAATGATGTGCCAACATTTGTGTTTGATTTGAAGGCTGACCGGGAGTCTGATCACAGGTTCAATCAACTTCCCTGATCCGAATAGCTCTTCATGCGGTCCCGTATATTGTAAGTCTGTTCAGAAGTCAATCAAGGCGAACAGTTCCGAAATTTGCTGCGTTATATTTGTTAACATCGCCCTCACTAGGAGAAATGCTTGCATAAGCGTGCCTCCGACGATTGCTAAAATGAAGTAGGAAGAGCACATAAAGATTCAGATGAGTTAGGAGGAGCACATACTACTGACCTTGAAGCCTCGGTTTCACATGACTGACGTCGTCACGTAGCGCCCATGCAGTGAGCCCTAGCCAATTCTAGTCAGTCGAAGTGCAACTTGCTGTAGTGCAATGGTCCATGCAGTTGTGTGGAATCCTCAGAGCATCCTGGGACAGTTTGGAGAGCTGGGACGTTTGAAGGTCCGTCACTGGAGCGCATTCGCATCAAGGACCGAGAACGTAAGCACTAATTGCATTGGATCGGCGTGTCTAAGCGATGATACCCGCTGATCGAGTCTGCCCACTGCAAACAGCCAAGATTATCAACGCTAGTGGTGTTCCACTGCTGGAATGCACAATCATTTCTGCGGTAATATCTGGAAGACAAGCTTGCGATAAGTACATAAACCGACTTCAGTTTCGAAGCGGCGATTCATGCTTGTCAGGCTCGCTTAATGTGACTTGGCACTGGGGTTCGCCCATGTGCAACAGAGTTTGTTAAACTGTTTTGCAGATAACCTTCCAAGGTCCGGTCTGTCCATCCAATAGACTATCTCTGACCTCTTGAAAAGTTGCAAACACATCATTCTGAGAAAGCCCTGGGCTCTGGGGAGTTCTCTGATTGGGTAAGGCAAGTCGAGGCACATTGTCGATCCAACTAGTAAGCGTCACACATGATGACTGGTGACACTTAGCTTTGTGAATCGTGATCAGTGTGATTGGGCGTCCTTGAATACCGTGGTCTAGCCTCTCGGGTAATACTGCTACTTTTTATAACTGAAATCTGTCCCGTGGTCTGAGTGGTGTTCACTCTAGAGCAATTTGCCTGGACAGTATGTGCAGGTGCTGCATTTGTCGTCTTATGCACATATCTCTGCATCCCGAAGGGACTGCCTCCTGGAATTTCTGGGCCCTGGGGTTTACTGGAAATTCCCAACAAGAACCCATGGTTGGCGGTGTTGGCAATGAATCACAAATATGGTTTGTGACCACTAGCATCTACCACACGATGATTTACTAACGGCAAGACTATTCGTAAAGGTGATATTTCTTCTCTCCATTTGTTTGGGCGCAACATCATCTTTATTGGTTCAGCCAAAATCGCTGAGGAGCTTCTCGACAAACATAGTGTGAACTATTCCGACCGCCCGCGATCTGTCATGTCTGCTGAACTTTCTGGATGGGGAAAGATCTTGTTGCTTTCCAACTATAATGAGTGGTTCAGACAGCACCGGAAGTGGATTGCGCAAGAGATTGGCGGCTATGGCACGGTCCAGAAATTGCACCAGTTGATGGAATACGAAACTCGCAGATTCCTCTGTTGCGTACTCAATGACCCAGATCGAACACAAGCACATGTTCGCAAGTATGCGCTGGACTCCTTACAGTGAAATAAACACTGACTATTCATGCAGACATTTCACATCCATCATTCTCCGTATCACCTATGGGTACAAGACCATAGAAGGGGATGATCCTTTAGTAGATTTGGCTCACCTAGCGAACTCGCAGCTCTCCTTGAGCACGTTACCAGGAGGCTACTACGTGGATATCTTTCCAATTAGTGTGTAGTTGGTTGTCTTTCCAGATCCGCCTCGCGCTCATTCACGATCCCAGTGAAATACATTCCATCTTGGCTCCCAGGCGCTGGCTTCAAAAGGAAGGCTAAGCAATATGCAGCAGTTATTCGTGACTTGGTCCAAATCCCGTACGACTGCGCCAAATCTCGGTTGGTGAGAACTGTGATAGCATATTACATGACTCTTTATTGACTATTTCCGAGATCGCTGGTACTGCTTTGCTGTCATTTGCTGTGCGGCTGTTAAGCAAGTCGAATCTCACGGAAGAGTATGAGGATAGCGTAAAATGGGCTTCTGCAACATTGTATCAAGGTTTGTTCCTCCCCACAGCGGTATAATTTGCTGAAAGTACCACAGGTGGTGCTGACACTGTAAGTACCAAACACCCTGGGGGGGGGGTTACAGTGCATGTTTTATTTACTCACCTATCTGGATCTAGCCCAACTCCGTTGCTTATGCCTTCTATCTTGCAATGACGTTATATCCGCGCGTCATGAAGAAGGCACAGGCGGAGCTCGACAATGTTGTCGGCACCAAGAGACTGCCCACATTCGCCGACCGCTCATCACTACCTTACATGGAGGCATTGTTTACAGAGCTTCTTCGGTGGCACACTCCTGCTCCTATGAGTACGTTCTGTCTCCTGCAGTTGCTCTTCGCTATATGTGTTTCTCAGCCATAAGATGCACCCGGACCGACGATATGTATGAGGGGTATTTCATCCCGGCAGGTTCATATGTTTTTGCTAATATCTGGTGCGTTTGACCCATCAAGCATCCTGAGGCGTGCTAAATAACAGAAGGGGAATTCTTCATGATGAGCGCACTTACACGGATCCCTTGGAGTTCAAGCCTGAACGGTTCCTAGGTGATGAGCCAGAGACGGATCCAAGGAATGTCTGCTTTGGCTTCGGGAGGAGGTAGGCAAATTGATTTCCTTCTTGGATACAATGACCCATGAGAATACACGGCGCAGACGATGCCCAGGTAAGATATTTTGTGGTTCCTGGATTACAGCAACCGATCATAGTTTATCCGAAGGTTATTTCCTTGCTTACTCGTCGGTTTGGCTCATGTGCGCTCAAGCACTTGCTGCATTCGACATTTCGAAGTGTATCGAGAATGGTGTCGAAATCACGCCGGAAGTGGACTTGGTAGGAGAAACCATCTGGCACGTCTTCAGATTTTGGCTACATGTTCGTATCTCAATGTGACCATTGACAGTCACCAGGCACTATTTAAGTGTTCTATTAGACCTCGTTCCGCAGAAGCAAAGGCTCTTATTGAAGAGGAATTTCCTTACGATGATAGACACGGGGAGACTTTTGCATGACGACTACATTATACAAGTCCAAATCCTTATTTGCTACATTTATTGTTATGACTCAATGTACTATCACTTGACCGGTCTTGCAAAATGAAAACACCATGTCTCATAGCTACACAACCACATAAGTATTGTACAAATTACATAGGCAGGTAGGGGACCATGTATGAAGGAACTTGAGATAGAAATTAAAGCAATATGTGAGGTGTAGAGGCTGCCAGAACGATGCCGGTTTATCGCACAAAATGACGCAGAGTTCCCATCCGCCAAATGGAGAGCTGTCACCCAGTGTCACACCTAACTTTACAACTCCGACGCTTTGATAACCAAATGCCGTGCAACGACTGCTGAAGGGTAGCAACTTATGTAAGACACTTTTACGCACTGTGGTGGCTGCTGAGTCACTCCGCCAGTACTCCGCTTGACATTGTCACGCTCTTGCATCACTTCATTGCAATGTCAATCGCAATTGAAATGTCCTCTTGACTGCGTCCAAAAATTTTGTAGGAAGTAGGGAAGTATATGAAGAATCACATTTCAGCTTTGTATGTTTATCTGGTGTGATTTGATTTCAGCCCTGATGAGTTGTTCTGAAAATAGCCCCTTTAGAGCAGTAAATGGTGTCCTGCTCGTGTACAGACATATTTTATTGAAAAAAAGGATACTCGAAATGCCGCCTGCGTTGGCAGAACCCTTGCTTGCTGCATGCACTTTGGACTGCTTAAATTGATTACCTGATGGCTATCAGATGCATAGCACTAGTAACTAGTATATAGTATTGATCTCTTCATCTGCTATGCAGAAGACACCATCCAAGGGCATGCCACTGGCCAGATGATTGTCAAACAAGAAGTCCAAGCAAGAATGATTGCTAGCCATGGTGGAACTAGCAATAGGCATGAAGGTGATAGTGACTACAAATGTAGAGACAGACCAGGATATTACCAACAGCACACATGGAACCATCATGGACATAATACTGCACCCTGACAAAACATACTCAAAGGAGGAATGAGACATGGTCTTGAAGAATGTACCATTATACCTCTTGGTGAAGCTAGAGCACATGCAACTGCAAGCCAAACCATTAAAAGGTCTAGAGGCAGTTGTCATATTCATTGAACTTGTTACCAAGTCTATGCAAGTCTGGGTTGTCAAGAATGATGGAAACCAACCACAGCAAATGGTCAAATGGCATCAATTTCTGATTACAGCAGCATATGCATTCACAGACTATCAATCACAAGGTTGAACAATCCCATACATTGTAATGGATATAGCAACACACCACCTACAGGGGGCCTTAGCCTGTTCAACCTCTATGTTGCGCTCTCACGCAGTTCAGGGAAATCAACCATACAAGTGCTGAGGGATTTCGATGCCAAAGTATTCCAAGCTATCACATAGCTTGCAACTACTTGCCAAAGATGATTCATTAAAAAAAACTCGACATGGAGACGAAAGAGCAATGGAAAAGAAATGGAAGAGGGCGGCAGCAAAACTGAAGGGAAGGAGACTTGGTAAGGACGAGATCGAGAGATAGAGGTGCCAAACAAGGCGATTACTAATAGGACACAAGGGCGAATTTTATATTTCTCACGCTCGTCCAGAATAGGGAACGTTTTCCAAACCGGCAGGTTCTCACGATTTAACGAACTCCCAGAACCCTTGCTCTGCAAGCAAGGGAATAACCCTCTTGATATATAGTATAACATGCTCTATGTACGACTACTTGGCTTGGATTGAAGTGTTGCGTGTTGTAGTTAGTGTTTTGCATCTCCCTGTCATTTTGCAACACCGGTCAAGTGATAGTAAATCGAAAAACCATGGGCACATTGATTGTGCTGTCACCGAGATCGTGAGACTGACATGTATTTGATTCGGAGTTCGAAGTGACAGTTGGCAAGTCGTGGCGCCCCGAACTGGAGAAATGGATATAGTAAACAAGAAAAGCAATGACAGGTCCTTTTGTCCCGCGGGCGTACCACTCTCATTCACGAATCACAACAGACAGGTCTTCGAGTCTCTTTTTTGGGACGACTCTGTCAGCCAATCGGGTTAGAGACCGGATCCCGGTTTTCAGTTCATGCGGTTATCATTCCTTCATCAATCCGAAGTAATTGCCCTGAGGATATATGAGTGTATCTGTTGACGTTGTTTATTCAGATCATATGGCTTCTGGAAATCCATCCGATTATTTCGCAAATGCCGTCCAAGGTCTCTACTAGTACTCCGGGCGGTCCGGGCGGTGCCATTTTTAATTGCTGACATGGGTCACCATCGATCACTTACACGTTAGTCATACATATACACGGACCCAATACCGCGGAAGTTACTGGCTAACCTTGATTACAGCGGATGCTAACCTCGATGCTTTATAAGTGAACTCCATTTCTGATCCGGCCAGTTCGCAACATGCAAGTCTTCACTGGCACCAACACCCTGGGGCAAGCTGTTTGTGTTGTATGTGCAGCTGCTGCATTTGTCATCTTATGCATACAGCTCTATATTCCGAAGGGACTGCCACCTGGCTTCTCTGGACTCCGGTGTCTGTTAGAAATCCCTAGCCAGAAGGCATGGTTAAAGATGTTGGAAGTAAACCGCAAATATGGTTTGTGACCATCATCTTTACCAGACGACGTTCTGCTGAGACGGAATTATTTATCAAGGTGATATTTTCTCGGGCTATTTATTTGGGTACACTGTTATTGTCATTGGTTCTGCGCAGATTGCGGAGGAGCTCCTTGAAAAACGTGGTGTGAACTATGCCGACCGCCCGCGATCTGTTATGTGCGGTGAGCTTTCTGGGTGGGGAAAGATCATGCTGCTTTCCAACTACAACGACTGGTTCCTCCAGCACCGGAAGTGGATCGCCCAAGAGATTGGTGGTCATGGCACGGTTCACAAGTTCCACAAGTTAATCGAATACGAAACTCGCAGATTCTTGCGATGCGTACTCAATGACTCAGAGCGAACCCAAGTACACGTTCGCAAGTATGCATTGGACTCTTCGTTATAGACCAGGTACTAGCACTCACCGTTCGATGCAGAAACCTTACATCCATCATTCTCCGCGTCACTTACGGGTACAAGACCATAGAAGGGGACGATCCTTTGGTAGATTTAGCTCATCTAGCAAACTCACAGCTATCCTTGGGCACTTCGCCAGGTGTGTACTACGTAGACTTCGTTCCACTAAGTACGTTGTTGGATGTCTTACTAGTTCCAAGTTGCGCTCACTTCTGATTATAGTGAAATATATTCCTTCTTGGCTACCGGGTGCAGGCTTCAGAAGGAAGGCTAAGGAGTATGCACCGGTTATTCGCGATTTGGCTGAAATCCCGTATGCCTGGGCTAAAACTCAACTGGTGAGAAATGTCGTACATTTGAACGTATGTGCATTAAAAATTACTCAGGCTTCCGGTGTTTCCCTTCCCTCATTTGCTATGCGCCTGCTAAGCAAGCCTAACCTTACGGAGGAGTACGAGGATAGTGTGAAGTGGGCTTCAGCAACTTTGTATCAAGGTCTGTCTCTTTATCCCTATCAGTATAATTTATTGAAGCGTCACAGGTGGTGCTGACACTGTATGTGCCAATGGGGGACAGTAACACGCATGGTTGGATCACTCACCTTCGATGTCTAGGCTAACTCTGTTGCTTTCGCCTTCTATCTTGCGATGACGTTATATCCGCGCGTCATGAAGAAGGCACAGGCAGAGCTCGACGCTGTTGTCGGCACCAAGAGACTGCCTACATTTGCTGACCGCCCGTCACTACCTTACATGGAAGCCTTGCTCACAGAGCTTCTTCGTTGGCATACTCCTGGGCCCATGAGTACGTTTTATCTAGCAGCGTAGTCATCCTTCACTAAATATGCTTCTTATAGCCATAAGATGCACCCGGACCGACGATACATATGAGGGGTATTTCATACCGGCGGGCTCGTACGTCTTTGTAAATATATGGTATGTATGCAGCCCATTCACCATCATGAGGCATGCTAAATGACGAAAGGGCTATTCTACGTGATGGGCGCACCTACACGGATCCTTTGGAGTTCAAGCCTGAACGGTTCCTAGGTGATAACCCAGAGACAGATCCAAGGAATGTCTGTTTTGGTCTCGGAAGAAGGTAGGTCGGCTGATTTCCCTCTTGGATAGTACGGTGACCTATGAGAAATCTGCGGCCCAGACGATGCCCAGGTAAGAGATCTTCTGGCGTCCTGTATTGCAGCAACCGATCACAGTCTATTTGAAGGTTATTTCCTTGGGGAGCCGTCTGTTTGGCTCATGTGCGCTCAAGCACTTGCTGCATTTGACATTTCGAAGTGTATCGGAAATGGTGTTGAAGTCACGCCGGAAGTGGACTTGGTAGGAGAAACCATCTGGCAAGTCCTCAGCATTTTGGCTTCATGTTCTCATCTTACAGTGACTGTCGACAGTCACCAAGCACCGTTCAAGTGTTCCATCAGACCGCGTTCTGCGGAGACAAGAGCTCTGATCGAAGAGGAATTTTCTTACGATGACATAAACTACTCGGACGTAACATGTTAGAGATTTTTGTCATTACTATCTCACTACTTTGTTAGTGAATTGTCCTCCAGAGTGCCTTTCATGGACTTACATATACGGACTAAGTTACCTACAATTTCGAACACCAGTCAGCTGTCTTTCATTGCATCAATAAAATATTCGTCGAAGAGTTTGTTGATGTTCTTTTTCTAGAACACGGATGACGTTCGAAACGAAGGACAAAATACATGGGTGTATTTAGGTATCGCAATAAATAAAGGGGTTGAGGAAGGTAAACAGAGTATAAAATGTCGTGATTTACAACTGAGTTCCTACAACCCACTTCTCAAAATGATGCCTCTGGATAACTCGTGCTAGCCGGATCGTCGTACCGAGAAACCCTGAGGTGTTGGCCGGGAGGAACGACTTTCTCGTCCAGACCATGAGGAGCACCCCCAAGTAAAATCCCAACTCGCATCATCGAAAGGAGCTGCCAGGTGTCATCAGCAAATCCCCAACGGACGGGAACTGACGGGAACGAACATTGTGTGCACCATGACCATGGTCATATATACCACCGAAAAACGCAGTAGTAGCGTCTTTGCCAATGTTTTTCTTGAGAAGTACAGCTCCACCTGGGTGTTTATCGAGAAAATCCCCTACATCGTGGATGTACCCAGCGATACATATCAGAGCCCGTGATTCTGCCTGGTTTTGATCTGTGAAGTATGTACACGTCATCGATATAATCCTTAACTCGACGAAAGCAAAATGTCTCACAATCCTCCCAGTTAATCACTGGTAGATCCGAACGTGGGGCAGGCCAAGCGAGCGCCTCTTGCTTCTGACGCAAACGCTTGAGTTGTACGGCAAGTTCCCCTTTTTGCACTTCGTTGTCCGAAAAAGTCTATTGGACATAAAAAGGTAAACCACAGTCTTTGATACAGATATGACGTACCTTCAAGTGTGATGCAAGGCCGATCTTCTCGCAAGCCCAGAGAAACCATTTCGTGGGATCGTACTGATACCACTTGTAGCCGTTTCTATAATCCATGGGGAATTGGTGGTGGAAGTTATGGTACCCTTCTCCCATCGTGATCACGGCAGTAAGGACGCAATCCTTGGGTGTCAGTTTATCGTCATACGGCTTCTCGCCAAGCCAGTGACACAAGGAATTCACGCAGAAAGTTGACTAACAAACCGTCAGAATATTACTCTGTATGCGAAAGGAGTTGCCACTGACGTGTTGTACGAAGACGAGTCGCAACAAGCTTGCATACACGTATCCACCTTTCCAGTCTCCCCACCCATACCCAGCCACAGTGGTGGGTATGACAATGGCCATGATGAATGCGAGTGGGAGGTAGTAGCGGTGCTGCCATTTGACGACTGGGTTCTGCCTCAAATCGCTGACATCTGCGTGACCGGGCTTTCGCCTGGGCTTGAAGATCATCCAACCCATATGCGAGTAGAAAAGGCCCCTATGGGCGTTATAAGGATCGAGATCGGTGTCGGTGTACCGATGGTGTGCGCGGTGACCTCGGGCCCACCATGCAATCGATCCTTCGACGACGCCTGCACCCAGGATAGCAAGAATGTATTCGAGCGTCTTCGACGCTTTATAGGTCCGATGTGCCCACAAGCGATGGTATCCGGCAGTTAATCCTGAACAATACGATTCCAGTAAGGTGAGGAGTTTAGCAACCAATATCAAAGTAAACCCACCAAAACCAGTCAAAAAGCAGTATACGACAAACCATATAGCGGTTTTCCGCTGAAGGGGTGTGTTGACTGCCCCAATGATACCTAAGGTAGGCGGGACAAATAGAATGAAGACATGCAACCAGTTTAGCTCCTTGTACCAATTGCTCCATGTGATAGGGGGGAGTGCTTCCTGGTGCTTGAGTGTGTGAGAGACGTAGTTGTCGGGAATGGACCCAGTCGGCATATGCTCTGGATCTTGAATATAGGTGGGGTTGGGTGGCAGACCCATGTCAGACGTTGAGAAAGGAAGCGAAAAGATGGAATGGGTGGAAGGGTCGCCCCAAGACAGTTGACGCTTAGTAGGAGTGAAGTGGGTTAAAAACAAACTTTTCTAAAGCTGTAATTTTCTGTGCACATCCAGCTATATTACGAATGGGGTTCCTCGACACAGTATCGGGTCGAGCCAGAACGTGGAACTGGTTCATGAACTGGGTGTTAATATGATAATATCCAAGGCGTCAATGATGACACACACCCGAGACAGCGGTAATTCCCAAGGCTCAGCATCCGAATCAAGTGTTGAGTGAACTGTCACTGACAGATCGGTTGGTGGTAATAATGAGGAGTATGAGTAGCAGAAGCCTTCATATCATCGGCGAGGTGAAAAAATCACTGGATCAAATAATTAAATCATCGCGCGTCACGATCCGGTGGAAAACTCCCAAAACTGAAATTGTGTAGTATCAGCACTGGAGAAAAATGGAAATTATGTGACGCACGGATGTGGGAATAACCTGTAGATCAGTTGTAGATGCGTCCGAAATCATAGTCACATCCGTTTGATGTAGAATTCCAAACGTATGTAATCATTCGTACGATATCTAAGGCATATTATACGTAGATTCGTCTGATATCCTACCCCACCTGTAGTATTCTTCCAGTGTGGGCTATCACTCATTAATATCAATATTTTATTATGTAATGTAGTGCTATGGCGTAATATTAGCACATTTATTTTCGCGGCCCTACCACCGCACCGCCACACCTATCTCACCGCGCTCACCCTTGACCACGCTGATCTCGCCGCACTGATCTCACCGCGCTCACCCTTGACCGCACTGATCTCACCCCACGCACACCCTCCACTACATTGATCTTCGCCGCACTCACTCTCTACCGCACTGATCTCGCCGCACGCAACTCACCCCGCTACCCCACCACACTCTTCCTCGACCACCTCATTCAGCAGGAACCATTAAGTAGTTAAATACAATGGGTTGAAGCACTTATTCATAGTAGTATGACACTGCATTCGTAATAAAAATCAGGGTGCTTGCACAACTTTTTTTGGCGGGAGGAGGGGGACAAAATGTAACTAGCATTCATAAGGAGATCGTACACAAGTATGAAAATAGTCATAGTCATATAGAAACTACATGGGTGTATCCAAGGACATACATATGGTACGCTAATGGCCTTGTCCCCGAAGCTGCAATGGAGTTAGTTACTTGCATGGAATTTAATAGCGGACTTACCTGACGTGATGCATGATTCTGAGCAGTCCGAGAGTGACGACGTGGAGCATTGCGTGACCTCTCCTGCTGCTGCTCATGCCAATCATAATATCGGCCATATGATGTGTTCCAAGCACCCTCCAGGAGTGCACGCAAACACTCCCCTGAATTGATAACGCGAGCTGGAGGCGTCCAATTTTCCATACACTCCGATAATACTTGGTCCACACCCAAAGCATCCAGTTCAGTGAGAGGTAGCGCATTTGTGAGCTCGAAACCGCGCCGCAAAGCGTTGTCCACATTATCGAGAGCGACAGTCGGATAAATCGTCTGACAGCGAGAATGATCAATATTATGGCTGGTATACGAAACGAAGACGCACCCCGTATGCATGACTTTTTTCATCCATTTTGATCTTCGACTCACCAGACTTACGAACCCACACATGGAGTTCGACAGACGTCAAGGAAAACCACGTGAAATCATCCGCAATCACCGATGCAAACTCCTCAGCATTCGCATGACTTGTCCACTCAGCGAACGTCTTCAACTCTGACGACCGAAGGCTCCTCGCGATGGATCCGTTCGAACCTGGGCTGCGAAACGGCGTTGCTTGTCTGGACAAAATCTTCCCAACAACCAGTAGACCAGGAATATCTTCGATGTAGCGCTGGAGTTTGCCCATAACGTCGCGATCGCTTTGGCTGAACGCGCACTCCATAACCCAGATCGTCTGCGACATACGGCTACCCGCTGTCATGCACCAAACAGGTTTGGTACAGTGAACATGGAAGATAACGCCTATATCGAATGATCCTTATGCGAAGGATAAGCACGACGGACCCTCATCGTAGCCATCTATCGCACAAGACAACTATCCTGATGCGAGAGATGAATGCCAATGCAGACAGTCATCTATTGCACGAGAACCGCCAAGAAGCAGAAGAAACTGAAGGAATAACATCAATTGTGGTATGAGAAAGGAATGCACACGTCTGCAGTCCAACTCCCATACCAGAACGATCAAAGAAGCCGAAGAATTGATGGAGAAACGAAGGAGAAAGAGAAGAAATGATTTTTAGCGCCCAAATGTCATTTTTAGGCACCCAGTGCCAGCATTCCAATATTTTGAATAGCTCCGTCGTTTCTGAAGCTATCAGGCACGTGACTATACCGTCAGAAAGCCTAGAGCGTGGTCTATCTGCCTGTCAAGTTCCGATGCAAATCCGTTCATTTCCCACGGAGATATTCCCCCTGCAATCCAGACGTTCACTTCATCGCTCACTATGGAGTCCGTATTTTCTCTGGATCATTTCTCTGCTATTGCTGCAGATCTCCACTATGTCCTGCTCTTAGGACAGCCTCTCCCAGAGTTCCCGTGCACTGCCTGGCACATATCTTCCCAGCCTGCTCCCTCAGTCCCTCTCGTTCTCGGTCAGCGCGTTCTCCTCGTCAGTCCTGCGTCAAGGACGTACTTTGGTCATCTTAGGTCTATTGTCAAGCTTGAGAAGTCTTCTCTGGTCGTCTCTGTGTCCCCTGAGCCCTCAGCCTATGGTCCCTTCCTCCCAGATACTTGCCATGTCCATCTTCCTCTGTCGTTCGTCTCACTTCCCTGGATGCGCCGAATTCAATACTCTATCCGCTTCCCTACTTTCAGACGACGTCCCCCAGCACCATGACAGTTATTCCCCCCACTTTATAGTGCTATTAGGAAGAAGAACCCTCTCTCGTTCTTTCCCAGAAGAGAGCTCGTCAAGGGAGCCCATGGTTGTGCTTCAGCGGCGCTAGAACACATGCACTATACTTTAGTGTATGCTGACCCCCCAAAAAGACCTCTGGACCCCTGGTACCCTTCTTGTGGCTGTTTTGTCTCGGATCAATCCCCCTATTAATCCCAGATCTTCCCCATTGTTGTCCCATCAAATTCCTGATGGTACACAGCCCCCCATCAAACTTCTTAGGCTGTGCATCAATGACTCCTTCTGCTGTGCAGTGACTCATCCCTTGCTTACTAATGCTCTCTTGTCATCAGTATTACTCTATCCCTTTCGCATTTTTGGTATATTACTCAGCTGATGACTCACTCCCTTACCAATCAATCTTGTCATGCAGCTTACTCATTCCTTTACTCAGCAGCTTATTCATGCTTCCTATGCTTACTCATTCCTGCTTATCCCTTGCTTACTGATCGCTTACAAACCCCTTACAAAGCTCTTACCAATCCCTTACCAATCCTTGACAAATTCTGCTTACTCCCTTCTCTTTTTGTACTTTAATGCTGTGCCCCCCCATGTATTTAAACCCCTGGGCTCAGCCCAGTGAAAGAAGACCCAATAGCACGAAATTATCCCTCTCTCAGTCCCTCTCAGTCAGTATCCCCTCAGCTCTTTGAGTCTTGTAGGCTTCAGTGAAGGTCTAAAGGCTCTGATATTCAAGTTTTATCCAATCTATTCAAGTCCAAGTCTTTCTCTAGGCTCAAGCGGAGTCTAGCCTGTCAATCCTTCATCCCCTATTGCTTCTGGACGTCAGGAGCCCCCTTGTCCCCTTGCTGCACCAATCTCTAGGTGTAGTATTGCTACTTCAGTCCCAGTCAACTCAATCCCCGCTTTGACACTTCCTAGGCTTTAGGAAGAGTCCAGACACCTATCCCCTTTGTCTTCTATTGCTCCTGTACCCCAGGAGTATCCTGCATCACCGTCTGCATCACCCTGTTGGTGTAGATCCCCTTCCCTCCTCCTCAGCACATCCTCTCTGGACACCGCGGAGGTAAACCACCACTCGCACAATTTCGTAGTCCTTTGTTGGTGTTGTGTTTGGGTTGTTGTTCTGACCCAAATCCACACTTTGACTCACACCGCGTTACCCCCCTCACGCGACATTTGGACCGTTAAGTCGGGCACTCTGCGGATTGAATTCCCTCGATGAAAAGTGGCGCCAGAAGTTCAACAAGATAGAGTACTTGAAGTAGGGATTGGAATAGAATTCAGAATGTTCCCAAGATCCATCGAGACAATGTCCAAGACGGAATTGTGAGCAGCAGCGGGCGATGAAACCATGAAGCGTTGAGAATCTAGGAAGAAGGATACTTTAAGCCTGAAATGCGATGTTCGTCACCTGGTAGCGTGTGGCGGTAATAGGTAACACACCTGTCCCACGTTTTCCGATACCCATCGCTTTCTAAGCGATCCATGATGTAAATGTAATCACTAAAAGATACACATTCATACTGTTCTCGAATATCCATTAAACCCTTGAGCATCTGGGAACGACACCAACTTACCACTAAGTATTCTTGCTGGGCCCCCGAAAGATCCTGAAGGATCTTCTTGCACTTTGCTTGATAAATGAGCAATCAGTCACAGAACACTTGTTATATTTTTCATGACCTTACCAAGGGTCGGGTATACTTGTGAGGGAGAGGTATTCTGCTGTGTGACCATGGCACCAGATTTGACAGTGGGTGAAACTGAAAAAACCCACCCATCCCTAGGCATAACATGTGGAGTAGACAGCCTTTTCTGAGTGGATGGGAGGGAAGATGCTTTCCAGTTTTTCTTCCTCATTCTTTGTTCACCTTCGACACAAAGCTTGTGGGTAGTTATCAAGAGGTGGGGTTATGTCAGCACCTGAAACCCCGACCTTGTGTAACATGCGGTAGGCAAGGCTTATCTCAGCATGACCTTGATGTATAATTATTCCAGTTCTTAGTACATGACATAGGCGTTTGGATGAAACAGAACATTTCATATCTACTTAGGTATGAGCTTCGCCATAAGGTGGTCCCTGACTTCAGTAATGAATCTATCTGAACGTAGAAGAGGTATGTTGATTTCCACTACAGCATTAAACATATTCTCCTTGCAAGCGTCACCAACCCGGCCAAACTGTAAGCACTTGAAGCGTTTCAGTGCTTCACTGTTACGACCATGTCCAACTCCGGGTCCTATCCGGTCACTCCGGTCACTTCGCAGCTTTACAGCTCAACTCCGGTCGCCCACCAGTTACTCCGGTCGCGCTCACGCAGATAACCTTCCGTTAAGCACGACCCTTGGTCTATGCTCTATTCGTTCGTTACCACACCTCGCCGTCAACCCTGCTTGGTCGTGAGTTCTCCGTGTACTTGTTATATCTCCTGCCTTGTATTATTTTCACCGGACCTGATTTATTTTACCCGGACCTGACTTTATTTTCATCGGACCTGACCTAGTACTTTCTCCGGTTATCCCTTGTCCGCCCTTTGGGCTGTTTACTTGTCACCGTAAATACTCGACCCTAGTTCTCCGTAGTATAAGTACCCTGTACTCCGTCCTGTATACCTCAGTCTGAAATCAACCATAGTCTCTACTCCTGATCTTGCCCGTCTCCGTCTCTGTCTCCGTCTCCCCTTCTTGACCGGAACCTACGCAAGGGATCAACGCTTGTTGTCCTTAGTCGTTGAATCCAAGCGGTCACCAACTCCGGCCGGACTAATCTCTTGTCCAGCCCTCTGCCCTCCCCCTTCGTCCGCTTCTGTCCGGACTTGACCGGACCCCCTACCGGAGTAGACCCGGACTTGACAGTATTTCAGACTCACACTTGTGTGGGTTCACTGTTCCATACCCGTACGCAAACTAGCTTCTATTTCTTATGACTATGACTACGCGCTCTTGTGCTCGTACCGCTGCAACACTTGCTGAAGAAGCAGGTGCAGTAGACGACCTCCACCTCTCTGCTGCTCATCAAGCCCTGTCTAACCGCAGGCAACCTCTGGCTTCAGTTAGCCAATTCCGGAGCTTTACAGCTCGAAACCCTACAGCGCCTTTGACTCCGCGTCGAGATGCTGCGTCTCAGAGCCTTCGTGGTTCTGCAGACTTAGGTCACCACGAATCCGTTTCTGGTGATCGATTCCCTTACCGTCGCGACCCCACTCCGGAACGTCGCGAACCTGCCCGACACCAGTGGTTTGGCCCTGAGGACGGACCCGGAGGTGATCCGGACGACCCCGGAGATGGCGACAACGATGATGACGATGACGATGACTTCGTCGACGCCATGGACGAGCTAGACCCTGGTCTAGCTGTTTTCCAAAACCTAGCAGTCGCCGTCAATCGCCTCTCCCGCTCCTCCCGCCGGACCAACGACTCCTCTTCCTCCCGTGCCAAAGTCCGCGAACCGGACACCTTTGATGGTACGGACCCCAAAAAACTCAGGACCTTCTTGGTCCAGTGTGAGCTCTGCTTCCAGGATCGCGCCAAAGCGTTCCGCCTAGATAGGGCTAAGGTAACGTTCGCCCAGTCCTATCTCAAAGGTATGACGTTGGAGTGGTTCGAACCGGACCTCCTCCACTCCGGTGATCCGGCTGACCGCCCACTCTGGATGGACAGTTGGGTCCACTTTGTCGCTGAGCTCCAGAGTACCTTTGGTCCTCACGACCCCATCGCTGATGCAGAGCATCAATTAGAGCACCTCCGGATGAAGGATGCTCACCGCGTCACGCGGTATATAGTTGACTTCAACCGGCTTGCCTCGCAGGTCCAGGACTACGGGGATGGCGCGCTCCGCCGCCTATTCTACTCCGGTCTCCCGGACCGCCTAAAAGATGAGATAGCTCGAGTTGGGAAACCCCTGACTCTGCATGGGCTTAGGGCCCTTTGTCAAGAGATCGACGCGCGCTATTGGGAGCGCAAAGACGAGATCTCTCGTATGACGAAGACCCAATCCACCTCATCCCCAACCAAGTCCTCCAACTCCGGAGGCAACTCATCCAACTCCGGTCAGGAGAAATCCAAGACCGGAAACTCCCCCAGCTCCGCCAACAACTCTGGCTTGTCCAAAACGACCAACAACCAGCCCTCCTCCGGTTCCAGACCGGACCTAACCAACAAGCTTGGTAAGGACGGGAAGCTGACCGCAGACGAGCGTAAACGGCGTCTGGACAATAACCTCTGCATGTTCTGCGGAGGAACCGGTCACTTTGCGGACAACTGTCCTAAGAAGACCAAAAAGGCCAAAGCTCGCGCTGCGGCCATCGCTGCTGAGTCCGGTAAGACGGACTCGAACTCGGGTGCCAACTCCGAGTCAAAAAAAGAGTAAGCAGCTCCCGGCCCTCCGCACAACCGGTGAGCTGCGTTGACTCCGGAAGTGCACCCAAGGAGGCTCGCCTCAACGCGTCCGCTCTTTATGACCCTAATTCCCTTATGCCATATGTTATCCTCTTATCATTTGACTTACCTAAAACCCGCACACTTGTGGACTCCGGGTCCACACATTGCTTTGTAGATGTACAATTCGCGCACAAAAACAATATCTCCACTTACTCCGTTCCTCCGATTACTCTCTGGCTCTTTGACGGTACATCAAACTTTGTAATCACTCAAGCTGTCGATATATCAGTGAAATTCCCCGCATCCGGTGATGTCACCCCTATGACCTTTTACCTCGCTCCGTTAGACTCTGACTGCTCGATTGTCCTTGGACATAACTGGCTCACCCGCTACAATCCGTTGATTGATTGGGTACTGAGCAGTTTAACATTCCGGACTCCTGCAGAAAGTTTGCTAGCGCCCCCGTCGACTCCCTCTCCGGTTCTGTCCGGTAACCCTGTCTCCGGCCTCGTGCCATCTGTCGACACTCCGGTTTGCACCCCTCCGCACATCTCTCTGATAAACGCAGCCGCATTCGTGCGTGCGTGCAAGTTAGAGGGATCCACCAAATACCAACTTCAGCTGCGTCCTTCTGACACAGCAAAGGCTCGTTCTTCCTCCGCCTCTACTCCGCCGGACTTGGACGTCGTCCCTCCGGAGTATCGCGATTATGCGGATGTGTTCAGCAAGGCGAAGGCCTCTGAACTCCCCCCGCATCGCGACTACGACTTGAAGATCGACCTTGAAGAAGGTACCTCCCCTCCTCTGGGAACCCTCTACTCACTGTCTCCGGTTGAGCTCTCCGCTCTCCGGACTTTCATCGACGAGAATCTTAATACAGGTTTCATCCGCCCTACTGCCTCCTCCCACGCTGCTCCGGTCCTCTTCGTAAAGAAGAAGGATGGCTCACTTCGCCTCTGCGTTGACTTCCGAGGCCTTAACAAAATTACCAAAAAGGATCGCTATCCACTCCCTCTTATCTCGGACCTTTTGGACTCTCCCAGCCGTGCCAAAATCTATTCCAAGATCGACCTCCGGCATGCCTACCACCTCGTCCGGATTGCTCCGGGCGATGAATGGAAGACCGCCTTCCGCACGCGCTATGGGTCTTACGAGTGGTTAGTAATGCCCTTTGGCCTCACTAACGCCCCTGCAGCATTCCAGCGCTTTGTCAACACGATCTTTGCTGACATGCTGGATGTCTGCGTCGTCGTATACCTCGACGACATCCTCATCTACTCCGAGGATATGGAGTCCCACCAGCAGCACGTCCAGGAAGTTCTCCGCCGACTCCGGTTGCATGGCCTCTTCGCCAAACCGGAGAAATGTGAGTTCCACTCGGACTCGGTAGAGTACCTTGGCTATCGCCTCTCTCCGGACGGTTTGACTATGTCTCCGGACAAGATCCAAACCATCTCCGACTGGCCTGAACCTCGAAAGGTAAAGGACATCCAGTCCTTCTTGGGCTTTGCCAATTTCTACCGCCGGTTCATATTCAACTACTCCGACATCGTGGTCCCTCTTACCCGGCTCACCCGGAAAGACGCTCCTTGGAACTTCTCCGAGGACTGTCGACGTTCCTTCAACGCTCTCAAACATGCCTTCACCACCGTGCCCATCCTCACCCATTTCATTCCGGATACCCCTATTATTGTGGAAACTGACGCCTCCGACTACGCTGTCGCTGGCATCTTGTCTATCACCTGCGCCGACGGAGAGATTCGTCCGGTCGCATACTACTCCCGGACCTTGACTGCTCCGGAGTTAAACTACGACACCCACGATAAGGAACTACTTGCTATCTTTGAAGCATTCCGGAACTGGCGCCACTACCTTGAAGGTTCCGCCTCGCCTATAGACGTCGTCACGGACCACAAAAACCTCGAGTACTTCTCCACCTCAAAAGTACTGTCCCGCCGGCAAGCCCGGTGGTCTGAATTTCTCTCTCAATTTAATCTTGTCATTCGTTTCCGCCCCGGAAAACTCGGTGCCAAGCCGGACGCTCTCACTAGACGATGGGACGTCTACCCCAAAGAGGGGGATAGTGGCTACGCCCGGGTTAATCCCCAAAATCTTAGGCCGGTGTTCACTCAAGAACAGCTCTCTAACTCTCTTCGCGCTACTTATCTAGAGTTTCCGGTCCTCCGTGCAGTCGCAATCATGGACGTGGAAACACTCCATAGCGACATCCTCTCCGCACTACCCTCTGATCCCATTGCCCAGGTCCACCTCGCAGATCCACCGGACTCTCGCTGGTCCACAGACGAGGCTGGATTCCTTCGACTAGACGGTCGCATATACGTACCGGACTTGGATGATCTCCGTCTCCGGGTACTCCGGTATCGACACGATCACCCGCTCGCTGGTCACTTTGGGCAAAACCGGACTCTAGAGCTAATCCGGCGGGAATATACCTGGCCTGGTCTCAGGACCTTCGTCAAGGACTACGTCCGGTCCTGTACCTCCTGCGCAAGAGCTAAGACACCGCGCCATAGACCATACGGACTGCTGAAGCAGCTCCCAGTACCGGAGAAGCCCTGGAATTCCATCTCCATGGATTTCATAGAGCAACTCCCTTCATCTACCGGCTTCACAGCCATCCTGGTCGTGGTAGACCGGCTTTCTAAACAAGCCATTTTCATCCCTACTCACGACACCATCACTAGCCCGGAGCTTGCAAAACTCTTCCTGCTCCACGTATTCTCCAAGCACGGTGTTCCCGCCCACGTCACCTCAGATCGCGGTACAGAGTTTGTCTCCCACTTCTTCCGGTCACTTGGGAAGGCCCTCGACATGCGCCTTCACTTCACCTCCGGCTACCACCCGGAGGGCGATGGCCAGACTGAGCGGTCTAACCAGACCCTTGAACAGTACCTCCGGATCTACTGCAACTACCAGCAGGACAACTGGGCGGACCTACTCCCATTGGCGGAGTTCGCATACAACAATGCACCTAGTGCTACCACCGGAGTCTCTCCGTTCTTCGCTAACAAGGGCTACCACCCTAACATCTCTGTCTACCCAGAACGTGACATGACCTCCACCAGGGCTCGTGACTACGCAGTCGACCTCGAGTCGCTGCATCAATACCTTCGAGAAGAAATGGCCAACGCGCAACTTCGCTACCAAGGTCCAGCTGATGCCAAACGTACTCCGGCACCGGACTTCAAGGTTGGCGACCAAGTATATGTGAAAGCCAAATACTTCCGGTCTACTCGACCATCCAAAAAGCTATCAGAGAAGAACCTGGGGCCCTACACTATCATCGCGCAAGTAGGCTCCCTCTCTTTTACGCTCCGTCTTCCAGATTCCATGCGCGCAGTTCACCCCGTCTTCCATGTCTCCCAACTCGAACCGGCCATACCTAATACCATACCAGACCGGCTGCAACCTCCTCCGCCACCGGTCGAAGTAGATGGTGAACCGGAGTTCGAGATCTCTGAGATCCTCGACTCCAAGGTTGACCGTCGACGCAGAATGTGCAAGTTGCTTTACTTGGTACGTTGGTCCGGTTACGAAGGGACTGACGAGGAAACATCTTGGCTTCTCGCCACTGAACTAGGCAACGCTACGGAACTGTTAGAAGATTATCATGTCCGGTACCCGGACAAACCCGGACCACTCGCGTCTATGTAATAATACTCTCGCTCTCTGTTTCTCTTATCCGTTTCTTTTATCTGTTTCCCCTATCTGTTTCACTCTGTCTCTGTAATATCACTCACTCTCAAATCCAGCCACTTTTCTTTATAAACAAAAAAGTCAAACTAATTACACTTTCTATTTACAAAGTCCGGACCGGACCACTTACTCCGGCACAGCGCCGCCAGGGTTCTCATGCTCCTCTTGGAGCCCCTGGACTTCCTTTTCGACCTCCTCCGGGTCGACCTCCGCTTCGCTGTCCTCCGACTCCTCGTCTTCGTCCCAGGGCGCCGTAAAAAATCGGCACTCCTCGAGGAAGGTCTCGAGGCCGGCCGTCAGCCGCTCATTTCCCCTCGCCACCGAGCGAGTGGCATCCGCGACCCGGCGCATCTGCCCGGTCATCTCCTCGACGGCCCCGGTCAGCCTGTCCAGCCGCTCCAGGAACGGTCCAGGGTCAAACCCGGACCGTTGCCCAGACGGCCCCGGCACCTCGTCGATGACGACCTTGGCGACCGTCTTCTTCTTCTTCCTCTTCTCCCCTCCTCGTGGCGACGTCTCGACTGCCTTTCCCTTGCCCTTGTCCACTACCAGACCCGGACCTCCCACCTCCGGCCACTCGCACCGCTCCTTGAGACCGGCGCACTTCATGCACGCGCGCTGCTTGGGCTTTTCAGGGTCCCGCTCGCACTTGGCCTTGTGCTTGGCACAACGAACGCACCTGCCAGGAAATTAATGAAAAATCGTAGAAGAAGATAAAAAGCTGCTTACCGGGCTTCCTCACTCCGGTCACCACTCGGACCTGCCTCTGGCTCCTCCCTCATCCTCTTCTTCGACGCCTCCTGCGCCATCGCTCTCTGCCTCGCTGCGACCTCTGCAGCCCTTCGCTGCACCTCCGCCCTGTCCTTCTCCGCTTGTTCACGCGCCTGGCGCTCCGCCTCCTCTCTCGCCTTCTGCTCCGCCTCCGCCTTAGCGCGCTCCGCCTCCTCGCGAGCCCTTGCCTCCGCCTCTTCGCGCGCTCGCTTCTCCGCCTCTTCCTTACGCTGCTTCTCCTCCCTCTTCACTTGCTTGCGACGACGACGTTCCTTCACCTTGGCGTCGAGGACGTCGGACTCGTCCTCGCTACCGGACTGAAGCTCCGGTGTTGGGGCCTTCGTCCAATCCCTGGACTCGGTGGCAGCAGAGGCGATGGGGCTGGTGGACTTAGCAGTGTTCGACATGTTTTGATCGATGGCAGGAAACTGGGGGTAAAAGGCCAAACCGGTCTGATCTTTATAGGTCCAAATTTCGTACCCAGACAATCACTCCGGACTCCGCATTGTTCTAGGCGACCACACGACAGCCTCATTGGGGCCTCATGGGTTCGGCCCCTAAAAGGGGGATACTGTTACGACCATGTCCAACTCCGGGTCCTATCCGGTCACTCCGGTCACTTCGCAGCTTTACAGCTCAACTCCGGTCGCCCACCAGTTACTCCGGTCGCGCTCACGCAGATAACCTTCCGTTAAGCACGACCCTTGGTCTATGCTCTATTCGTTCGTTACCACACCTCGCCGTCAACCCTGCTTGGTCGTGAGTTCTCCGTGTACTTGTTATATCTCCTGCCTTGTATTATTTTCACCGGACCTGATTTATTTTACCCGGACCTGACTTTATTTTCATCGGACCTGACCTAGTACTTTCTCCGGTTATCCCTTGTCCGCCCTTTGGGCTGTTTACTTGTCACCGTAAATACTCGACCCTAGTTCTCCGTAGTATAAGTACCCTGTGCTCCGTCCTGTATACCTCAGTCTGAAATCAACCATAGTCTCTACTCCTGATCTTGCCCGTCTCCGTCTCTGTCTCCGTCTCCCCTTCTTGACCGGAACCTACGCAAGGGATCAACGCTCGTTGTCCTTAGTCGTTGAATCCAAGCGGTCACCAACTCCGGCCGGACTAATCTCTTGTCCAGCCCTCTGCCCTCCCCCTTCGTCCGCTTCTGTCCGGACTTGACCGGACCCCCTACCGGAGTAGACCCGGACTTGACATTCACCAAATGGCTGTGGGTTATGTGAGTCAAGAAGAAGTCTCCCCATACCATTCCACCATACACTCCGCCAATCTTCAGCACATCCTTGGCGGTTTCGACAATCGCTAGCATGTTGCATCACGGGGGGCTTCTCTGCGACCTCGCGGCGGTAGTCATCCAGAATTGCCTTTGCCTGAACCAGTACAATGTAAACCTCTATGCCCATCTGCTTTCGTTGTTTGTTACTAATCGTTGCTAATCGGGTTTCGATAAGTCGGTTGAACCCCGTTGTGAAAAGTTCCCGACTTTGATATTCGACTGCAATACGGACAAGCTCCGCCGCATCAAAACGATATTGCTTATCTTTGATGCGTTGGATGACAAAGGCACGAGTACGAGTGCACTCGAACTTGCGAGTGAATTCAAGGAAGTCATTGAGCTCTTCGGGTTCGTACTCGTAATGATCACGGGGACTAGAACGAGTTAATTTAGTTGTTAACGAGCTACACAAGCACTTACCGGCCAAACTTATACTCAACAAACAAGTCAAAAGCCTTCACCGTCAGATCCGGCAGCCAAATTGGGCACTCGTCGATTGTACCCTCCACTGTTTGTCCACGGGACCCAATGTCAAAAAGGTGCACGAAAATGTTGGACTCGCCCACCAAAATACCATGGTAGAGTTTGTACAGAGTGTTCTTGACGCGCAAGATATATGTACCATCTTCGAAGTAGAATTCGGGATGGCGAGTAGCAGGGCCATTGAAGGCCATGGCGAAGATAAGTAAATGGAGAAGGAAAGCAAGGTTTCCAGAATCCAACGTGTCACCTGTCAAACGACTGAACCTTTTACCTTTTTCGGACGGTGTGAGTCAAAGTGTGTATTTGGGTCGGAGTAATAACCCAAACACAACACCAACAAAGGACTATGAAAAAGTACGAGTGGTGGTTTACCTCCGCGGTGTCCAGAGAGGATGTGCTGAGGAGGGGGGAAGGGGATCTACACCAACAGGGTGATGCAGACGATGATGCAGGATACTCCTGGGGTACAGGAGTAATAGAAGACGAAGGGGATAGGGGTCTGGACTCTTCCTAAAGCCTAGGAAGTGTCAAAGCGGGGATTGGGTAGACTGAGACTGAAACAGCGATACTACACCTAGAGATTGGTGCAGCAAAGGGACAAGGGGGCTCCTGACGTCCAGAAGCAATAGGGGATGAAGGATTGACAGGCTAGACTCCGCTTGAGCCTAGAGAAAGACTTGGACTTGAATAGATTGGATAAAACTTGAATATCAGAGCCTTTAGACCTTCACTGAAGCCTACAAGACTCAAAGAGCTGAGGGGATACTGACTGAGAGGGACTGAGAGAGGGATAATTTCGTGCAATTGGGTCCTCTTTCACTGGGCTGAGCCCAGGGGTTTAAATACATGGGGGGGCACAGCATTAAAGTACAAAAAGAGAAGGGAGTAAGCAGAATTTGTCAAGGATTGGTAAGGGATTGGTAAGAGCTTTGTAAGGGGTTTGTAAGCGATCAGTAAGCAAGGGATAAGCAGGAATGAGTAAGCATAGGAAGCATGAATAAGCTGCTGAGTAAAGGAATGAGTAAGCTGCATGACAAGATTGATTGGTAAGGGAGTGAGTCATCAGCTGAGTAATATACCAAAAATGCGAAAGGGATAGAGTAATACTGATGACAAGAGAGCATTAGTAAGCAAGGGATGAGTCACTGCACAGCAGAAGGAGTCATTGATGCACAGCCTAAGAAGTTTGATGGGGGGCTGTGTACCATCAGGAATTTGATGGGACAACAATGGGGAAGATCTGGGATTAATAGGGGGATTGATCCGAGACAAAACAGCCACAAGAAGGGTACCAGGGGTCCAGAGGTCTTTTTGGGGGGTCAGCATACACTAAGGTATAGTGCATGTGTTCTAGCGCCGCTGAAGCGCAACCATGGGCTCCCTTGACGAGCTCTCTTCTGGGAAAGAACGAGAGAGGGTTCTTCTTCCTAATAGCACTATAAAGTGGGGGGAATAACTGTCATGGTGCTGGGGGACGTCGTCTGAAAGTAGGGAAGCGGATAGAGTATTGAATTCGACGCATCCAGGGAAGCGAGACGAACGACAGAGGAAGATGGACATGGCAAGTATCTGGGAGGAAGGGACCATAGGCTGAGGGCTCAGGGGACACAGAGACGACCAGAGAAGACTTCTCAAGCTTGACAATAGACCTAAGATGACCAAAGTACGTCCTTGACGCAGGACTGACGAGGAGAACGCGCTGACCGAGAACGAGAGGGACTGAGGGAGCAGGCTGGGAAGATATGTGCCAGGCAGTGCACGGGAACTCTGGGAGAGGCTGTCCTAAGAGCAGGACATAGTGGAGATCTGCAGCAATAGCGGAGAAATGATCCAGAGAAAATACGGACTCCATAGTGAGCGATGAAGCGAACATCTGGATTGCGGGGGGAATATCTCCGTGGGAAATGAACGGATTTGCGTCGGAACTTGACAGGCAGATAGACCACGTTCTAGGCTCTCTGATGGTATAGTCACGTGCCTGATAGCTTCAGAAACGACGGAGCTATTCAAAATATCGGAATGCCGGCACTGGGCGCCTAAAAATGACATTTGGGCGCTAAAAATCATTTCTTCTCTTTCTCCTTCGTTTCTCCATCAATTCTTCAGCTTCTTTGATCGTTCTGGTATGGGAGTTGGACTGCAGATGTGTGCATTCCTTTCTCATACCACAATTGACGTTATTCCTTCAGTTTCTTCTGCTTCTTGGCGGTTCTCGTGCGATAGATGACTGTCTGCATTGGCATTCATCTCTCGCATCAGGATAGTTGTCTTGTGCGATAGATGGCTACGATGAGGGTCCGTCGTGCTTATCCTTCGCATAAGGATCATTCGATATAGGCGTTATCTTCCATGTTCACTGTACCAAACCTGTTTGGTGCGTGACAACGGCGATGGCCCCAGCGCCAGCACGCACGCACGCTGCGATGCGACCACCGCCACCACCAGCGTGACAATGATGACCCCAGCGTCAGCACGCACGCACGCTGTGACGGAACCACCAGCATCACCAGCATCGGCGTGATGCGCATGCACACTGTGATGCGACCACAACCACCGGCGTCGACGACCCCAGCGCCAGCACGCACACATGCTGCGACGCGACAACCACCACCGGTGTCGACGACAACGACAGTGACGACCCCAGCACCAGCACGCGCACTGCGGCGCGACCACCACCACAGCCCGAGCACCAGCACCAGCCGTTCACGAACCCTGACCACGACTATCACGCCTCTAGTATTAATTATCATAATATAGGATATGCAATGCAATACAGTTGGCTACAGTATAATGGCAGTGGGATACAGATAGGTCACAGTGTGACAGAGTGATACAGATCGACGACATGGTGCGACAGCATGGTACAATGGGCACAGTATACGAGTCTATCTATATTAGGTATGGTGTGTACAGGACCCGAGATCGTGTCGCGATCTGTACAGCGCTGTCACAGCGCTGTACAAATGGGGACCCATCTGTATCACTGTGGGGACTGTAGGTGGCTGTACAGCTCGGCACAGCAACTTATGGTTTTGCTGATGCAGCTCTGCATTTCATGTCACCATAAAAGCCAACTTTGCTGACAAACCCTCCCACTACATCACCGAAACATATCATCTTTTTGACTTTCCTGATCTTCTCCGGATGTATATTGATACCAGGCCCGGCGATGTCTCATACTTGCACGGCCGTCTACTCAAAGGGTGGAACAAGTTCTGACTGCAATCGCAATCACGTTTGCATCCACTCAACATCATGCCAAGCCAGCAAGTCCAAGCGCTTTCACCTTCCGAAGAATTTCCCTTTGGCAAATGTGACACTGTATTAGTCAATTATACTCCCCCAACGGGAATTTCGAGTGAGTTCTCTGTCCATTATGTGGTAGCATTCACACTTAGCCTATTCCCCTACTTTTCAGCGGTTGTTGTCGCTCAAGTACAGGCTATATTTGCCTTCTCATCAAGGGGTTCAACCCTTCCCCCTGATCTTTCCCACCTCAGGCACTACCTTTCGGGAGCAATAGAGGTCATTTAGATAGGGTTCTTTTGCCGTGAAGAACCGGTCTCGCAGACCAACCATCCGCACCGGCAACTTCCGAATCGGTTCTAAAGATAGCGTGGGACGTTGGCGCTTCTTCCGCACCCTTCCTCGCACCTCCACGCATGCTCACCACCATCCATCGACGATCTACGTGCCCTCTGGCCGTGCTCCGTCCAGTCCTTCCCTCCTCTGCAGAGCATCCTCGGTGCTGTTGGCGGCCCTTTACATCCGCGATGTACCTTATCTATAACCTTCGGTGCGTTCCCTTCTCTTTTTCCATCTCGATTACTTTTTCTCTGCTATGGTCCCAAAGCCAAAGTCTGGAACGCGAGCTGCCCTCCCTAGTACGACAAATGGGATTGGGCGCCATTTCTCTTCACCTCGCAAGGTCAAAAACCCACGAAAGACTCAAACCTTCGTTTCGTTTCCAGGTCAAAACAGCAAGCGTCAGCGCCTTCTCGCCCACCTCGACGACCTCCTCAGTCACAAGGGGGCTCCTCAACCCTCAGCATGTGAAACGGCACCGGATGCTGCACCTGAAAGTTCCATCGCGGAGGCGGAAATGATGGGCATTGTGGAAGAGCCCAGCGCTCACGAACATGCAGACCGTCCTCTCGCGCAAAGTGCTCGCCTGGACCATTTCTTCAGCAACTGGAAGTCCATCATTCCAACCATCGTTCGTCCTTATCTAGAGTACCTTAACGAGACACTTGGAAAGCCGCTCACCCAACATGTCTCCTCGCTTTCCGCCTGTTTGCAAGACTGTGAGAAGCAATCCACTCACATTACCGGCCTGTACTTTGATTGTCAGTCTTTACTATGCCCTGCACACGGTGATATCATACTAAATGCTCTTAGCGTTTTCGTCTATCACTGTCTGGCACTGTCAATGTGCCACCCTTCCACAGCTACTTGTCCGCAGTGGCCTATTCCCTACCGCTCCATTCCAACCTCGCATGGCTGTATCTGTCGAACTTCTAGCCTTTTATCGCGCTCTCTTTGAGCGTTCCTGTGATGCAATCAACGCTCTCGCCTCCGCGCTCCACACCCACTATACCCGACGAGGATTCCGTGTCACAAACAAAGAGGTATGTATCCAATTATCCTCGTAGTTGTATCTAACATTAACCTGACAGGGTGGAACCATCCTCGAGCCGTTCCGTCGGAGCCTCGGTCACGCCGTTCAGTGGTATGACATCTTGCAGGTCGAGATCGAGAAGAATGTCGACAATGTACTACAGGAGTGTCGGAGGGTTACCCTAGCTGCTAAGGCATGTCCCGATCCCTCATCGCCTTCACTGTCACCAACCAAGCATGGCCCACACCTTTCCCGAGGTGCCTGTGCACCAATCCTAGCCCAGCGGTGCCCTGCATGTTTTGGTGGTCAAGACTTCGGGCGACCGTTGAATAACGGTGGGGATATTCATGTGGCCATGGACGGCAATTTTCACCATCGGCACCGACGTTCTGCGGGTGATTGCCCGCCTTTCTATGATCCTGTTTATTTTCTTCCCAAGCTGCAGGTTGACGGTGCTGGGCGACGAATCGATACTGCACGCAAGCGACCTCCACGACAATGCAACACTGTCGTGCCTGATGAAGCGATTGACCAATGCGAAACCTCGTATGAAGCCGCAGATGGTAAGAAGCAGAAGACGGCAATGGATAGCTTCGATGACACCGGCGTTATGGCACTCATTTGTCGCCATGACATCCCACTCTTCTTCGCCAATATTGACACCCCTGGCGAACAACAGAAATATAGCGTTGCACTCATTGAACACCTCTTTTCTCTTATCCCATTCGAGGCTAATGTAGTAATATTGTATGACATCGGGTGTGTGCTAGCACGATCTTTGATGAAGGTGCGTATGAGCCGGCTTCACTCCGTTGGTTCGTATTAACCACTCCTAGTATGACATCCTTGGTGTGAGTATCACCTCTCGCATACGCTTTGCTACAACTGCAATGCATGCCTATGGGCATGAATGGGCATGCCAACTTATCTACAACCCTCGTATCATCAAAGGTTTGGGCTTGTCAGACGGTGAGGGCACAGAGCGGCTGTGGTCCCGCTTCATTAAGCTTATCGGTATTCAGCGTGCATCTTCGGTAGGTTCTGTATGATTGGTCATTCATATTTGTGACACCCTATTCCCAGCGTCAACGCCGACTTTGGTTGATTGACCGCCATGCTGCCGCTGTTGCAAATGAAATGGTTTCTGATCTTGGTGACTGGCTCCGGCGCCGTCTCAAAAAGGGTATCCAGGAGCAAAGTTTTGCTGCACAGGAGGTTCTGGACCACTGTGCGCTTGATGTTTCCGAGCTCCGGAAGCAATGGTCTGATCAACATTCCGCCCAGTTATCCATTAGAGCGCGTATGTCATGAATTCACCGCAAAGTTTATATACTGAAATACTACTACAGATGCGCCTGCTCGCTTGAAGAAAGAGCTTGATACTGTTCTCGCTCTCCAGGCAGAACTCGACAGTTCCGAGAGAGCGTTACAAGGTGTCCGGGCCATTATTGAAAAAGGCCCAGTTTCTCAAGGCACCCGTGATGCTCTTGCAAGCCTCGAACGTGGTCATGAAAGACTGCTAAACAAGGTGGATGTTCTTTATTCCTCGCTGAACATCCACGACAGATTTCCAGAGTTAGACGGTGTCAATTTTGAGTTTGTTCAGACTCTTCTCCTCGCGCGAGATCTGAAGATCAATATCCGGAAACGCGCGATTGGAAGCTTTTTTGAGTGGGATAAGCTCGACCGCGCTGTTGGTGGTAAACAGAAGGCGTTAGGTAAGTGCTTTTGGAGTTAGACCGGTCTTCTTGACAGCTTGTCCCAGGCACGAAACTCCACCAACAGACACGCAAGGCCATTGCCAAACGACAGCCAGCGTTGATGTCTGCTATACGCAAATTCAACGATTACTGTGCGCTCCTCGAAGAATTGTACGATCCGTTATATTCTATACCGTTACCAACAGCGCTCCCGACCAAACTTGCCGAGCTTCGCAATGACCAGACCCTCCTTGAAGATGTTTGGATTACACGCTCCCATGGAGAAATCCCGTTATGGCTCAAGGATGGTGACGTTAGATCGGGAATCCGAGCACTTCTTAAGCTGGATCGTTGCCATGAAGAGCAACTCCGACTTGGGATGGAAGCTGACAATTTGTGTCGATGGTTTGGGCGCGAACTTTGTGCGATCGAGCTCGCTTTGCGGCAGCCACAACGTAAGTCCTGTTGCTTCGCTGTTCTGTTGCCTTCTTCGGCTGGTAACGTTGAACCTTCCATTAGATTCTATTTATTACCTCGTTCTGAAGCAACGGCACGAGAACATATCTATTTTACAGGAACGTTGGCCAAGCCCCCTTGTTTCCGCCGCCCGCTATGCCAGTGAGGCCCACACCTCGTCTGAGCTCGCTGCATTCCTTTCCGGATCTCCCAACACACACACACTGCAGTGGCTTAGCCCTGTCGTGTGTGAGTTGCCCTCTGATAGCCATGCTTCAGAGGTAGATGACCCGGAGACGATATTGGATGTTGAACTTGAGGACCCAGGCCAGATCGCGCTGACGGATCATCTTCTCGACAACGTCACTAATGATATGGAAGGTTCTGACAACAAGGATGAAGATGAGAAGGACCCCATGAGAATTTCCGTGGATTGGCAGATCCCATCGGTGAGGGTTGTGACGCCCATCTAAAATTCACTAACCATCCCTCTCTAGCCTCTTTGCGTTGACTCAAACATTGACGTCTCCACTACTGATACCTTCTATCCGTGTGCTGTCAGGACCCGGCGTGTTCGCCCTCCTTGCGACGGATTTCCCCGACTAACGTTCGAATTGGATGACATCGACCTCGTTTCTATGGCGGATGCACCCCTAAATGATGCATGTATCAACGGCTGCGCAGCCCTACTTTATTCTGTCTTCCTTTCCGCCAATGCTCAACGCTGCGCCATTCTCTCGACCCATGACTTACCCCGCGTTCGTTACAATGCGACCGATGACGTTCTTTGGCGAAATACCTCATGGACTCGATACTGGGAGAAGGATGTATGGATTCTGCCAATCCATCGGCCGTCGTGCACCGGCCATTGGGTGGTATGCACTATTGATCTTTCTTCCAGGCGATTACTCCTTTTTGACAGCCTCGCTGAATGTAAACTTTGGAAGACGGACATCCAGGTATAGCTATAGCTTATTTGTTGGGAAGCTACTGAAGTATGATTAGGACATGGAACAACTTATTGGCCGCTTGTCACGCATTGCCTCGGAGAGGGTCATGGCTCCTACAAGAGATCTTGATGCGTGGACTGCACAGCCAGTTATTGTGAGTTTCTGCGCCCTCCATTGAGTGCCTTGGGACTGATATACGAAGACTGAACCCATTCAAAGCAATAATTATGATTGTGGTCTTTGGGTTTTAGCACAGACAGCAGCTGTTTTAAGAGGGTTTGATGTCACTGGTTTGCACGAAGATGATATGCCTATGTTTCGCCATTATCTACGAGTCCTGATAGCTCATATCGCTGTCCCTGGTCGCTAGTTACGTAGTACAATAAGGATCTTCCCCGTTCTCGAGTGCTTTGACCTCCTTGCTATCTATAAGTATATCTCGAGCCTGCCATTGTAACCAGCAGTCTGCCATCACATTATTTCTGTTAGTGTCCGACTCCGTCCCTGTGATGCATGAAGCGATGGTGGACCACCTGTGGACACGCCCGACAAGACTCTCGACTATCTCATCTAGGAGGTCCTGAACCTTTCCATTCGCAAAGCGCAGTGCACGTCCATCCCTCACTGCTTTAGCCAACCTCCAGCGCCGACCGAACAGAACGTCTACCAGGTTCTTAGTGTAACGTGCCTCGTGTGCAGTCATGATGGGCTCTGGATAGTTGTACGGAGGCTCCTGTTCCCAGAGGTGGAGATCGGATTCATCCAAGGCATCTGCACTGTGCGATGCCTCGTGAAATAGATTGGACGTAGGCAATGGTATTGTTGCGAATGATATCAGAGATGGTGGCAAAGGAGGGACTGATGAGCAGCGGCGCCTGGGTTGGTTAGATAGTAGTGACGACTTGCTTGTATGACGACCGCCTTTCTTGTGATATGCCCTAGAGTTCTGGCTCTGTCGCTTCACTCTACCGCTAGGAATCAGATGAGTAGCGCCATACCAATAGGAAAATATGATACTATACCGAGGAGAATCTGCATAACGAGCTTTCCGTGCACGCTCGGCAGCTTGCCTTTCAGCAAGAGTAAGATATTGAGCTCGACGACCCATAAAACCTCAAAGTGTACCAGTGCCGGTCAAGCAGTTTCTCTCAGCGAGCGACTACCTTTGTTTTCGTTTCTGAGCAAATCCGAAAGAGTGATGTGATCTGTTATTAACAACAGGCTCATTGACAGATTTTGGTGCCAACTCTGTATAGATCTGAAGCTCAATATCCAACCCTTTTGCAACCAGTCGATGGGGGGAGTGTATATGGCCATCCTACAATATCCCGATCCTCTGAAGATAGCTATCGTCGTGTATCGGACATGTTTTAAAGTCAGTATGACGGTTATTTGCTTCCTGATTGGCTGCGGTCCTTTCCGGTGTCACATGTCTTATTAAGCGCTAGGTGCGTCGTGCAAGCAGTGATGCATCATCGTGCACCACTCCCCCATCATCAACTCTACATGGCTGAAAGACAGATCGGTATGGACAGCTCAGAAGTCCCTAAAACACCTTCCTTCTCTAACATCATCTTGCACAGATATCCTGCGCCTTGCCAGTGTGATTTATATCATTAAGCACCAGGTGCGTGCAAGAGCATTGTCATGCACCACTCCCCCGTCAACGTTTCAACCCTACATGGCGAAACGACAAACAGGTCAGAGGTCACTAGCAAATTCTCGCCTCCTCTAACCTCATCCTGCACAGATACTCTCACTTGCAGCAAACATGCCCAACAAGCGCTCTGGGGACCCTCGCCCAACCCTACTGCCTCATCTTTTCGGCACCTCCTTATCTTCGTTTCATTTCATGTCCAAATAGACTAGTGCTCGTATATTCCATTGCTAACAACCATCAGGTATCGTCATCACCCGTCAATCCACGGTTTCTTTTTAACTCGTTTTATCAGTATGAAACCAAATCGATCCAAGCCGATCTTCTCCGTCGAATAGTGCTCTCGTATGTATTAAGCCTGAGCGCGCCGATGGATGTTTTGTTTCCCTCTCCTTCCCCGTTTAACTCGTCCGTGCATCCACGCAATCGGTAAGCCCAGTCTTTTCGTTTTATACTAGACTCTACTGAAATATTTACAGATGACATCAAAAGATAGGCGAAGTGCCACCCTAGAACATCCCGTCGAGGCAGCCTCACTCACTGAGGCTGATGACATACCCGCTTTTTCCACCGATGACTATGTTCATGTACAGGTCGGTGGTGGCCGTCGGGAGTTGACGCCCCCAGTCATCGTCACGCCAACCCGTTTACGCCAAAGGATAAAAGCCACCGGTAGAGACACTGGTCTCGTTCGAGATGCGTCCTTCCGCCGAAGCCAGTTGCTCCCACCAGTCACTCTGCCACAGACTACCGCAGAAATAAATGTAGACGACGATCCATTTCTTTCTGAACCAATCATGCAGCCGCTGAAGGTGCCCTCCAACGGCGGTGCTCAACAATCGACAACCATCCAGCCACCCTCGAGGAGCACGAACGTTTCCGTTTGTGGCCAAGGTATGTAGTATGATAGGATTACTTCTTGTGCTCAATACAAAGTTCTAGTCGAAGACACTATACCCCCCCAAAATATAGAGCATCCATCTGACCGCCCTCGCCAAGTCGAGGGGAATACTGGTCATCAACTTCCACCTCTGGAAGGCCGTCGTGCCGACAGGCTCATTTGTGATGCCACGCTATCTGTAGACAGGGAATCCCAGGAAGCTGGCGATGACACGCCTCGGCAACAGTCAGCCAATGTCAACGCATGCAGGGCCTCAACAGAGGAGCCCGCAGTAGAGCGTCTGGGAACCCTCTCCCGAGAATCCAGTACCCGCCCACTTCCGAAACAATTCCGTCTTGCCGCTAAACCTGGTCTTGCGCCATCTGCTGCTCTTGACCGGTTTGGCTTTGAGCCAGTGGATATGGTATGTACAACAGATCGTTCCATCTTTCTCTTGTCTTATTCGTTGCACTGCAGGCGCCTGCGATAGAGCATTCGGGAACCCTCTCCAGAGAATCTAGTGCCCGCCTGCTTCCAAAACCGTTTCGGCTGGCTGCTAAACCAGGCTATGCGCCATCTGCTGCTCTCGACAAGTTGGGCTTTGAGCCTGTGGACACGGTACGTACAATAGTGGTTCCTTCCATTTCTTCTCTCATCGGCTCTACCGGCCACGCTGGCGATGCAGAACATTCCGTCTACAAGCACAAGTCAGGTTCCTCCTTCTGGTACTCTGACCATTCCCGACTCTACCAACGTTAGTGAAGGAGCCATCTCTGAAAAGGACAGTCAGGGATCTCTAGTTGGCCGTGTCTCCAACTCGGTCCTTTCGATCCTTAGTGAGGGCTTTGACGAGATTGACGATATGTTTAGCAAGCTAGCTGCCCGTGTGAAGATGCCATTCCACCAGGTATCCGACCGTTACATTCGCCTACATTCTCATGGCCACGGAGGGAACTTATGGAATACATACTCGATGTACTTTACGAAGAATACCGAACGGGAACTAGCTCGTCTTCCCAAATGTGAGGAGGTCACTGGGACCCCCACAACTGCCGCCCGACAGCGTTGCTATACCCTTTTCAAGGAGGAATACCAAGATACATATGCGATGATCCTCGAGACGTGGAAGGAAGCAAAGGAATTGGAGAATATGGGAGGCACAGTTGCCCAGCGGCAACAACTTTTTGACAAGTCAAAAAAGAATTTAAATCATATGGTACGTCGCCATCTATTTGCAAGGTCGCTAATGTGATATGTTTTCTAGTTCAACGCACTGAGTAAAGCCCATGGGTTTGAAGGTGCCTACCTTCTGGCCGGGCGAGTCATCAATCAGGACGGTGGGCTCGGCCATGTTTTCACAACACCTGGTGCAGAGAAGGTGAGTCTTCTGTGCCATCAACTTATTGAGATGCTGAATAACATTGAAGTTTTTTGTGGAACGTTGCCGCGTTGGTGAGGATGAGATTATTGGCCACTTCAAGGCGCATATCTAGTAAGCACATCGCAATGTAGTCTAATTACATTGTCCACTAATCCACGGATACAGCAATCAGGTATCAATGCAGGCCATAGATGAGGTCTTCGACAACAGTGAGACTGCAAAGAAAGATGTTGATGAAGTGGAAGAGAGTAATGATCTGAGGGACAGGTGCAACAGGGATGGCTCCGAGGAAAGAGAGGACCCTGATCAGGTCAAGCACAGGTTGCGCGCCTTGTTCGGTGCGTTACTTTACTCTATCTACGGGATCCCACTGACGATGTAAAAGAGGAATGTGGTCAAATGTGGGGATCCGGCAAGCTTTTTCCATGGAAGCAAATGCTTCCTCGTCTAGCATCATCCGCGCTTGTCTTAGTTAACTGGCCTGAGGGAGTGATGTTCCCAGGCGAGGAACGTAGCTCCCGCACAATGCCCAAAGGCATTTCCGACCTTACACGCGCAGAATGTTCGAAGCTCCTGGCAGCCTTGAGTGACACGGGCGAGAACCGGCTGCATATCCGATCTGTTCCACGTCACAAAGGTGTGTAATGTATTTTGTATGGTACACCGTTGGTGAGCTCACAGTGATACAGCTGCGCTGATCAGCTCTGAGGAACCGGTTATAATAGGAGCCGCGCCTCCATATGACTCCAACAAGAGTCGAGGCAAACGCATGTTCTGCAATCTCAAGACCGACCGTCTGGGTCCCAAGCGCCTCCCTAACAAGGCTGCGACTCGGGTGAAGAGAACCATCGTTGTGGCGGGTAGCCCTGAGCAAATTACAATTGAAGACTCTGATGAGGTGGACGTGCCCGAGGGTACTGAAGAGGTCCCACATCAGCAGAAGAACCGCGCTACAAACCGTCACAAGCGTCATGTTGCTGGAGCCGCCATGTCCGAACAGTCCAAGAAGAAACAGCCTTCGGTCATTGAACTCTCAAGTGATTCTATATCCTCGGCTACATCTGACTACAAGCTAAAGGACGACATCGAAATGAAAGAAGAAGATCAGGACTCACACATAAGTTCTGTGGAGTCTGAGTATGAGCAAGCCTCCTCATCCCGCAAACGCAAGCCAAAGACTATGTACCCTTCCCGAAAGACCAAGAAAGTGGCTGCTGATGAATCGAGAAAAGAGCCGCCACCCGTTAAGTCATCGAAAGGAAAGCAACCTGCCCATGTAGCTGGAAAGAGGCGAACCACTCGTCGCATCCCGACCTCTCCACTACTGGTCAATACCTCCTCAGACGAGGGATACGCTCCACAACAAGTCCCTGTACACAAGGCGCCCTCGGTGCGAAGCGAACAACCATCCCCCGAGCAGCACACGCAACCATCAGCTACAGAGGCCAGCAAACAGGCCTCTACCACACGTCACACGCAACCGCCTGCAGAGGCTCAGGTCCAGCGCTCTACCGTACATCATGCGCAACCGCCTGCAGAGGTGTGGGAGCAGCCTTCCACTGCACGTCGTACGCAACCACCCGTAGAGGCTCGCGTCCAGCCCTCCACCTCGCGCCAAACACAACCACCCGCAGAGGCCCGGGAGCAGCCCTCCATCGTATGTCATACGCAGCCACCTGCAGAGATTCATGTCCAGCCGTCCACTTCATGCCAAACACAACCGCCTGCGGAGGCTCAGGTCCAGCCGTCTACCGTATGCCATATGCGACCTCCCATGGAGGCTCAGGCCCAGCTGTCTACCGTGCGCCATACACAACCGCCTGCAGAGGCTTGCGTCCAGCGCTCTTCTGTTGAGGACCCACTGTTCGACTCTGTGGACACACGCTCTATGTCATCTATGATTTATGGTATATAGTCCTTCCCACCTCCTTGTTCCGCACAACTAACTATGACCTTTCAGCCCCTAGCGCTGAGCCTTGCAGCCCTGCAGCCGGACAGCTCGTGGGACTGCCCTCCGCACCAGAAGACGAGATGGCTGCAGTGCCCAGGGGAGTTGAGCAGACAGCAGCAGAAGCGACTATTGACCATCCAAAGGACATCCAGATGTGTAAGTTAGTGTTTATACATCATCTGAGTGTTGTGACCAATCATTCCAGTGCCACCCCGAGCCAGCAACCCAACAGAGGGTCAATCCAATGGCGTAGGCTGCCAGAATCAACGTCCGAGGCCCAGACCAGTCCACGCTGCACCAGGTCACATGCCACAAACCGATTCTGAGGACGCGTTCAACCTGCGCTCGAGAATCTATCCAACCCACGCCTCCGTTGTCGAGGAAACAGCTTTAACCTCCGGATCTGCAAGGCTTGTAGTTGCTGAGGAGGGTCACATTGGTAAGAGCCAGGGACGTCTCATGCTGGGGGGCAGCCATGATCTGCAGCCTCCGAATGTGCCACTAGAGGGTCTTGGGCATCAAGAAATGCGTTCTCCCCATTTGTCCCCTGCATCTTATGATGGTGCTAATCCTTTCGCACCTCGTCCGCTACAGCAACCCGAACGACATCTAGAGGAACTTCCGGGGCCTGGCATACGTCCACCGTATCCTCAACAGCCTGACGTAGGTCATGGGGACAATCGCGCGCAATATAATGTCCACAACAATGCTGGCTGGTACATGTCACGACCTGGACCCTATGTACCAATGTCGTACATTCCCCAACAGTACCACCCCACATACCCTCCACCCAATGCTCACAGTCCTACGCTGACCTCACATCCGCAGTCGGAACATGCTGATCATAATGCACGGCCTCGATTCCCTGATCCCTATTATCATGGCATGATAAGTGGTAATGATCCGTACCACCCGTCCCTTCCAGCACCCACCTTTTATCCGTTCTATCCACCCCACCCCCCTTTGGCATGTCCCGGCCCCATCCCCCATCCAAACAGTAACGAAAACCCCTCATCTGGGACACAAGGCCCTCGAAATACCTCTGGAAGCAACAAGGAGGTGCATGCCGAGGATTCTGCATAACACACCTATGTATATCTCATGGTGTGTGTCCATTTCTTTCGTGTTCGTGCTCAGTCTGTTGACCCCACCTCTAGATCGTGCTTGAAATGATGTTCGTGTACCATTACCTCAAAAAAAGAAAACCCTTTGGCGTGTCTGCTCACTTCTGATGTGCGTGGTCCATTGATTCGCCTCTAGATTGTGCTTGAAATGATGTTCGTGTACCGTTCCCTCAAAAAAAGAAAACCCTTTGGTGTGTTTGCTCACTTCTGATGTGCGCGGTCCATTGATCCGCCTCTAGATCGTGCTTGAAATGATGTTCGTGTACCGTTCCCTCAAAAAAAGAAAACCCTTTGGTGTGCGTGCTCACTTCTGATGTGCGCGGTCCATTGATCCGCCTCTAGATCGTGCTTGAAATGATGTTTGCGTCCCATTCCCTCAAAAAAAGAAAACCCTTTGGTGTGTGTGCTCACTTCTGATGTGTGCAGTCCATCGACCCGCCTCTAGATCGTGTTTGAAATGACGTTTGCGTCCCATTCCCTCCAAAAAGAGAACCCTTTGGTGTGTGTGCTCACTTCCAATGTGTGCAGTCCATTGATCTGCCTCTAGATCGTGTTTGAAATGATGTTTGCGTCCCATTCCCTCAAAAAAGAGAACCCTTTGGTGTGTGTGCTCACTTCCGATGTGTGCAGTCCATTGATCCGCCTCTAGATCGTGTTTGAAATGACGTTTGCGTCCCATTCCCTCAAAAAAGAGAACCCTTTGGTGTGTGTGCTCACTTCTGATGTGCGCAGTCCATTGATCCGCCTCTAGATTGTGTTTGAAATGACGTTTGCGTCCCATTCCCTCCAAAAAGAGAACCCTTTGGTGTGTGTGCTCACTTCCGATGTGTGCAGTCCATTGATCCGCCTCTAGATCGTGTTTGAAATGACGTTTGCGTCCCATTCCCTCAAAAAAGAAAACCCTTTGGTGTCTGCTCACTGATATATGATGTATTTTGTGTAGAATGTCGTAGTGTGGGTAGTAATCGATGTTGTTGAGGTGATAATCCCAGTCGCGCGTTGTGAGAATGAGATAAAAACATATTAGATGACAATAAAAACATATCATAAGAACAACATAAAAGCACGACCAAAACATAACAATTAGCCCTTTTGGAGCATCCGCAGATGGTGTGGACATGGTCTGGGAGCCGTGGTGCGATGGAAAATGACAACATCGTGATGATGGGAGGATAGTTCACACGAGGCTCGTAAGGAGCTCAGCCACATGTTGGGGACCCTCCCAACCAACGGAGGAGGATCCGTCAAAATGCTCGCGAAGAAGGCCAATCCCTCTTTGGAATTTGCGGAAAGCCTCCAAGTCTAGTGGGATCTACGAGATATATTCATTCGTGCAAAGAAACCATATCAAAAGACCGTGTGAATTCATTTAAACTGGTGCCAAGGGTGATCTTTCCCATCCCTTACTATACATCCAATATTTCACATTCACAGCAACCCCGGTTGATCAGCCTCATGTTGGGATGTATACTGCTCAACGCATGTTCCTCAACAACCCAGATGGCAGTGTGTCTCGTATGAGCAGGATCATTTCACTATTAGATGTTATTCATCCAGTGGAATTGATACCGAAGTATGGGGTGGTGGCCAGACGTGAAGTGACTTCCGAGACGTGTCTCGAACTTTACGACGAATTCTACATGAACAACTTTGCAGATAAAGAATGGTATTATACTATGTACCATGATTTCTAGTAGAATTGTGGCAGTCTCAATACCATTTGCGCTGAATGATGGTTAATTATTTTCTGTTTTACCAGCGCAAATTCTGAGGAATTGATAAGTAGTTCTCCACCAATCAGTGTCCAGAATCACTAGATCTGGTGCTGTCATAAGTTACACGTAAGGCAACGGTGCTTCTTGGTGTTGAAGCGACCATAGGCGAGAAGTTGGGTAGTTCACAGATGCCGATGTCGAAGCTTGCCGTTGACTGTTGACAAACAAAACGGCATGTTCCCCGAGGAGTACGCGGCCCGAAATGATATCTGAGCGACATGCTGAAATCGCAGCCACGGCAGTTCTCTATGAAGCTCGTCATTTGTGACACTCTGAAGCCAGTTTCTATGTACATAACACACGTCCTGGGTACCGTCCGCATACCTTGCTCTAATCATGACTGACCCTACGTTCTCTAAGGCCGAGGGGGATACAGAAGCCTCGCCAAAGGATTATGTGTCGTATGTACTCTCACAGGAGGAACCCCGTCCACCAATTACGTGGAGCAATTGGTGGACAGAGATCTACTGGGGCCAGGGTGTAGCCCTAATGATCGTCATGCCACTCTGCACCTTCGTCGCTGCATATTATACTCCTTTGCGTACTCAAACTGCCATTTGGATGATGGTTTACTATTTTATGTCTGCAATGAGTGAGTGCTTTTGACTCGTGCACCAGTGAACGCCGCGTTAAACATAGATACGATCCAGGCGTTACTGCTGGATACCACCGGTTATGGGCACATCGGTCCTACAATGCAACGAAACCTCTGGAATATGTTCTTGCTCTTCTCGCTGCTGCTGCTGTACAGGGTCCCATTGTCTGGTGGGTCCGTGGCCATCGTGCACACCACCGCTACACAGACACAGACCTTGATCCGTACAATGCTCGCCGAGGATTTCTCTGGCCACATATCGGTTGGCTCATCGTCAAACCAAGGCGGCCGCATGGCAAAGTCGATGTGAATGACCTCAAAAAGAATGCCATCGTGATGTGGCAACTACGGCATTACCTACGGCTGGTTTTGGTGATGGCCGTGGCTTTCCCGACTCTTGTCGCGGGAGTCGGATGGGGCGACTGGAAAGGTGGATGTGTTTATGCTGGATTTCTTAAGATTGTTATCCTCCAGCATGTGAGTAGTCTTTTACACCCAACATACATTATTGACTATGCTAGACCACGTCCTGTGTCAACTCCTTGGCCCATTGGCTTGGCGACACTCCGTTCGACGACAAACTTTCTCCGCGAGACCATTTGTTCACTGCACTTCTTACCGCTGGTGAAGGGTATCATAATTTCCACCACCAGTTCCCAATGGATTATCGTAATGCCGTTAAGTGGTATCAGTATGACCCCACGAAATGGCTCATTTGGCTTTGCTCGAAAGTTGGCCTGGCAAGCCACCTCAAGGTCAGAAGATCGGTGCTTATTCCAAAGTATGATCTAATTTGCATCCAGACTTTCTCGGAGAACGAGATTCACAAGGGGCGGTTAACGATGGAACTCAAACACCTCCATAAGAAGCAGGAAGAACTGGTTTGGCCGCAAGGCGATCTGCCAGTAGTGAACTGGGAAACGTGTCAGTGTTGTCGCAACCACTTTTTACTTTATCTGTAAAATTTTCCTTCCATTTTTAGTCCAATCCCAGGTGGAATTACGTCCGCTCCTATGCATTGCTGGGTTCATTCATGATCTGGAAGGTTTCATGGACGAACATCCTGGGGGAAAACATCTTCTCCGGCAGTATATTGGCAAGGACGCAACAGCAGCGTTTTTCGGCGGCGTATATAATCACAGCAATGCTGCCCACAATGTTGGTTCTCAGTTCCCCCTCGTTACTTATGCTGACCTGTTTCTGTTTCCAAGCTACTTGCGATGAAGCGTGTGGGTATTCTCCACGGTGGCATGCCACACGGCACAGAAGAATACGTCCCGCCCAGCCAACTATTACGGGTGGCCCACGTAAAAGAACTTTCTAGTCAGTGCATCTATTGACAAGTATGACCCTACTAGATATGATTGGTGAATACCTTCCTTTCATTTTGTATTTATTTTTGTCGTGCAGCTTTTCGGCCCCACTTTCACTGCGTGGAGTCGCACAAGCCACTTTTTGTACCCTATGCGACGCACTCCTAACAGTCTATACCCCCAAATTCCGAATTGCCTCCCGTTGATCAATAGGCCGAGGTTGATGGCACTGTTGAGATGTGCGGTGTCTACACGCATATGGAAGAAATGCGTGTGGAAGGCGAATGCAACTTGGATGACGCTGGAAGGATAGCTGCGAAGATGACTTGGACAGACGACTTTGCTGGGAGATCATTGGCATCCCCGAATCGCAGTATCGACCCTCCGCTTACCAGCAAAGTGCTCTTTCTCGAAAAGCAATCCTTCTTTGCATCTATCGGCATCCCAAGCTCCGAAGTCACGAGCAACTTTGCTCCAGCTTCAGCAAGGGTTTCTGAGCTTCTATTTCTGGTAAGATAGATCGCGGAAACCGTTATTCTTGTGGACAAGTTCCGACACGGCTTGTGTCAGCATAGTCGACGGTAACAATCTTCGCTTCTTGGAGCAGTGGATTGGAAGTGGAATCCTGTACTGTCTGGCCAGGTGAGCAGTATGACTATTGCGGGTTTCGGTTCATAAAAGCCTGCGGACTGTCGAGCCACTAGTGCCGATATTTGCTTTAACTGACCTGGACGATCTCTGCGCCGCATCCGGGATCCGGCGACGGCGAATGACGTGTACGACATGATGAATGTTCGGATCTTTCAATTTCAGACACGAGCATCAGATGGAATGCAACCTTCTGTTATCAGATGGCCCACTTATTCTCAGTGGCTCTGGGTCACTGCTACTAGGCCGAAGAGCTCTTGTGGAGGTGACGATGTGATCTTCACCTTCACTTTTGGCTATGGCTTGTTTGTTAGTGACGCCCTATAGCCGACGTTACTAGCTGCCAATCTGTAAAACGCAAGCACTGAAACAGCTGTGCCTGTTTGCAGCGCGATCCGCGTGCGCAATCATCCATGTGCCATGGGTCGTGGCGAGTCGGTGTCTTTACTGTATTAGCGCGGCCAGTGATGTCATGAAGGTGAGCTCTATGGTTAGTGCCATTCGAATCTGCGAAAGTGTCGAATGACCTTGAATGACGCTATGTGGTTGCTGAATTTTTGGAAGCACTCTGATTGGACGGAGGTGAGGTTTACGACAAATTGCTAACCGAATGAGGACTTCGCAATGTCGACTTCTTGGTATCCAGACTGCCCTCCAAGTGATCCACGCTTTGTTTCAGTCGATGCTATCGCACCCTTGGTGTTCATCTAATCGATCACAGTAAGCAGTGGGTCGGATCGACACACTATGCACTCTCTGGCATCGTCGCCACGTAATAGGCCTTTGTACAGTGGCCTGGAGCGTTAGGTGAAACCGTTGGTACGTATTCATGCATCCCGTGAGCCTATCTGTCAAACCCAACCACGAAATCGGATGAAACCTGTGATTGGTATTCTAGTGAGCTGATAGGCTAGTTTGATTGCTTCGTGCAGCTACCTATCACTACCGGTAGTATTGCACCCACAATTCATGCCGTTCCGTGCCGCGAAACATACTGAGACAACTGTTCGCCACGGATCATGTCATGAACGCACTCACTGTAGGCGTCGAAAACTACTAGGTCCTTCGACTCCAGTGTACTTTAGACAAGCTGAACGAAACAAAAAACACCGGATCCTAATGTTGGTATGACATCTCTTGAGGCTAACCCATTGAATCCGTCATGGGTTAATAAACCAGTGAAACTGTGGTTATCTCTGTAATGAAGATCCGTGACTGTGGGTCTCTGTGGGTGAGTGGTGCCGGGATTCTTTCATGTCAGGTTTCAGAGATGTTAATGTTTCACCAGACACTCACTCATGGAACACCACATAAATACCTAGCCTGCCACACCCCATTTTGGTGGAAACCATAATGGAATCTTACTCTCGGTCTGTTCTTTGTTGATCTGGTGAATAATGCTGATGCGAACTCGACAGCTCCAGAGGGTATAACCCTAGTAGTTCTTCCTTTGCAACCATCCTGCTTGCATGTGCAACGTATTATACCATGGCCGTCCTAGTCCAACTGAATGGAACAACCCGAATCCGCTTCGCGATGCTTCTGATAGTGCTTTGGACGACATGGTCTGTCATACCTCTTGAGCAACCAGGCGATGCAACGCAATTGCAGATCAATATTGCCCTCTCTGTAAGTCGCAGATCAGTAAATTGAATGACTCAAGTCCCTTACTTTTCGTTTCAAGTTCATGACAATCCTTGTCATGCGTTCCGTTGTGTGGGCTTTTGCTAAGGAACCTTTCCAACGTTTTCCATTCCAAGCGAGAAGTGCTGTGTCGAATGCGGCAAGCTCTAAAATGACCACAGTTGCTGGTACCCCACAGAAGTCCAGCATCCCGAAAGCACTCTGGGACGCATTTGATCTCTGCATTAACCTCCGAGGCATCGGTTGGTCCTGGGGCCCGACCCGCAATCTCAGGCCGGAAGCTTCGCAAAGTAGGGCCAATTTCTTCTGCAAGGGTGCAGCACGCGTCGTATTCTATGCATTTGCCGTCGATGGGGCTACGGAGGCTTTTTATGCTATCATACCTGCGACTGCTGGACGTGGCACCATACTCGACGCCAATCTCCCATTCCCCAAGCGACACTTTCTCGCAGCGGTCGCAGCTTTTATATTCATATTGCGTCTTTATTCCGCGATGGAGCTCGTCTACAGCGTGTCTTCCTTCTGCTGTGTTTCTGTGATTGGTCAGGATCCGATGCAGTGGCCACCGATTTTCGATCAACCCTGGCTATCGACGTCGCTGGGTGAGTTTTGGGGGAAGCGGTGGCATCAGCAATTCCGGGATTGCTTCATTTCGCTAGGATCCCGGCCATTCATAGCGCTTTCAGAAAGGTGGAGATCGATCCAAGGCCCTGTAGGTTCCAACAAGGCGAAGGGAGACGGTGAGGAGAGACGACCGTCAAAAAACCCACTCCCCGTTTTGGGTGCATTCTTCATATCGGGTGTTTTCCATGATATGGGTTGTCGTTCATTGGGCAATAAGGATTCCGTACGAATGGTTGGCTTCTTTATGATGCAAGCCGTGGGTGTCATTCTTGAGCGCGCTCTAGCCAGGAGATCAGCACCTTCTTTGGGATCGACATGTAGTCCAGGTTTGAAAACCAAGCACATCTTGCTCGGGCGGATCTGGGTTGCCTTGTGGATACTAGTGTGGGGGATCCCTTTCGTCGATGCGTGGGCACAGACTGGGCTGCTTGCTGTGCCCATATTCCCAGAACCCTTGAAGCCTCTGCGAATTGCTCAGGCTGTCTGGGATACCACATTTCGTTAGTTTCATTATGTCTCGCCTTGAGTATGTAGATCGTATCTTGGAGAAACTGTACGTATCTTTTTCTTGCTGCACCGTCGCACAGGACGGTAGGTAGGCGATATTTGCCAAATAACTATGAGTGGCGATAACCGTTGGAGAAAGGCTGTAGCCCAATTGCAACGGGTTATGGCCTGCATACAAACAAAATTTTTAGTGAAACGACCATCTTTCTCCTGCCTTTGGGGGAGTACAAAACAGTGTACCTGACGGACCTGATGAGACCTGATGCCAAAGAGAGACCTACGTAGCGAAACCCCGACTCAGAGTACGTTCAAATCGCAAATTGTCGGGTAGCGAGACCTGTGCGATTCATTGCCATCAGCTGCCATTGACCCTCCTTGACTAAAGTTTATCAGATTCTGCGCAGCCATCGGAGATGGCAGCAATTCCTTACGGAAGGGTGGATTCGTTCAACCAACCTGCAAAGCGCTCGACCAGTTCTACCTCACGCACCAATTTTGCCTCCTCGGGCCAAGTACTAACAGTTGGACGAGCGCCGAATTTCTGAGTCTCCCCCATGATGGAAACGATTGTGGGATCTCACTCTCAGTGCGTTCTTTATGACTCTTAACACAGTTAGATGCAGACTGATATGGACTCTTCTGGTTCAGTATACTTCAAGCAGACGTTGGGCACAGTGAGTATGCCCGATCTACACTCATAACCGTCTTTTTCGCCTGTGGGACGTATTATACCATGGCTGTTCTCGTGCAGCTGAACGGAACGGTCCTAATCCGCTTGGCACTGCTTCCAGCAGTCTTCTGGATGACCTGGATGACTACATATCTCAATGTATGGAAGACACTGGTCGATACGGAGTCGCATATGAGCTACACTGCCGCCGTAAGTTATGATGTGCTCAACAAATAGCTCAAATTCTCTTACCTACTATTACTAGACCGCGATTATGATTTTTGCCGGCCGTACTATTGCTTGGGCCTTTGTGAGGGAACCTTTTCAACGTCTTCCATTCCAAGATGAGGACAATGCTCCTCATGGAACAGGGTCCAACACTCCCATGAATGTTAGCAAGTCACAGGAAAACAACATTCGCAAGGCCCTCTGGGATGCGTGCGATCTCGTCTTGAACATCAGAGGTATTGGCTGGTCCTGGTCCTGTAGCCGTTTTGCTCGCTATGGGCCCCCACAAAGCAGGACCAAGTTTCTTTCGAAGACTTTAGCACGTATTGCGTGTTATGCATTGGCCGCTGACGTGGCCGTAGAGTCCGCTCGTACCATTCTGCCTGCGACCACCGGACCGATGACAATTCTTGACACTAATCTCCCGTTCCCTCAGCAATTGCTTCATGCATCGATCCTATCCGCCATCTATATCTCGGTTATCTATTTCATGGTCGATCTGTACTACCATTCCCTTGCTTTCTGCTTCGTTGCTGTGCTTCGCCATAATCCGGAGCAATGGCCGCCTTTGTTTGATGATCCCTGGCGGTCAACGTCATTGGGAGACTTCTGGGGGAAGAGGTGGCACCAACTCTTGCGGGACTACGTCGTTTCACTCGGATCCCAGCCTTTGACGGCCTGTCTAACGATGTTGAAGAGTCCGGTGTCAGCTACAACGACGACTACTGCTACCGGTCAGGGTGCCGCAAACGTGGGTAGAAGGAACAGAGGCCCATTTTCTGTTTTGGCTGCTTTCGTCGTCTCAGGCATCCTCCACGACATTGCCTTCCGATCGATGCGCAGAGGTGGAGAACCCATGCAAATGATCTTCTTCGTGATGCAGGGCGTAGGGGTCGTTCTCGAGCGTGCCTTCTCAGAGAGATGGGCACAAGCTTGGCTGAAGAGCCCCTGGTACAGTGTGATGGGTCGTGTTTGGACTTTCTCGTGGTTACTGCTGTGGGGTTTACCCTTCGCCGAGGCGAATACCCGGGCTGGTCTGTTCAGGATTGCATTATTCCCCGAACCCCTGAAGCCGCTGCGCATTGTTCATACCGTGTGGGATATATTACGCTTCTTGTAGTTTTATCTTGTTAACCGTGGTGTAGATCAAATTTATGGATGGTTTACCCATGGTGAAATCTAATTCACAGGTGAAGGCGAGTGATGTTCCTTTTTCCACAACTTGTCGAGTGCCCTCAGACTAACATGGCGACGCGGCGGTACAATGAAAAATTCATATACAAAATGGACATAAAATACACATCGCTAATCGTAAGGATCCAGCTCGTAACAAAACAACGCCCAAACCAGAGTACAACAGACATCTAGTATGAGACTGGAGTAGAACCAGCAGCTTCTACGCCCCCGACCCAGCAACATCCCGGCTAACCTCTTTTTTCTCGTCTCCCGTTTCGCTTTCTGATTCTACCTCGTACAACTCCTCCGGAGGGGGGTTCTGGAAGAGTATGAATTTCTTGATTCCGTATGGGATTTGTCTAAGACCATAGGCGGCGTGGACCCTGGCGGGGACCGCAAACACCTGATCCAACTCCTCGAGTGTCTTGCCCTTTGTCTCACGCACGAAGAGGAGGATGAGGACCCAGAGAACTATACACCACGCCGCATACCAGCTGAATGCGCCCTGGGGCTTGAAGGCAAGCGACATCGAAGGCCATGTGATGGACAGCACGAAGTTCCAGAACCAGGTTGTTGCTGTTGCGAATGACATGCCGATATCTCGGATGTACAGCGGGAACGCCTCTGCAGAGTAGGTGAATGGAACTGGTCCTTCCCCAGGAGAATAGAAGATGGCGAAGAGATCTTGGGCGAGGTGAGTCAAAAATATCAAGTACAAAAGTAATTGCGTACAAATGCCCATGGAGACACCAGCGATACGTCCTTTCTCAGACGGATTCCAGAAGGAGAAACCGGTTATCAACAGACATATCGCCATACAGGGGAATGTGAACAGTAATAAATTGCGACGTCCGAAGGTGTCGATCTGTGGGTATTGAGGTACTGATCAACTAAGCCGGAAGAGGACGTACAGTGAATATCGCTGGAATGGCAAACAACCAGTTCAAGGCACCAAAACCCAAAGACGCTGCAAGAGCAGAGGGGGTCGAGAAACCAGACTCGGAGAAAACGTTCGAGGAATAGTACGCTATGGTACTGTTCAGAGCAGTTCCCCGATGGAAAATAGAACATTGAGGGCATACCGATCACATTTACTCCACAGAACTGTTGACCGAACATGACGATCCAACTTGCAAGTGCGGCATTCCTGTTTCGCGGGATCGTGAACATTTCCACGACACGGCTTCTGCCCCTCTTCATCTCATTCTCTGCCTCCAGCAAGACATGGATGTAGTACAGATCACGTGCGGCTTGAACAGGGGAGAATCGCAAGCGGCACAACTCCTTGAATGCATCGTCGTATCGACCCTTGCTGATGAGCCAACGGGGGGATTCGGGTGCGAAAAGGACTTGCATGCAGACTATCAGACCAGGAATACCTGCAGAAGCAAGCATCAAACGCCAATTAAGACCCTGGATACCTCCTGAATCTGGGATGAAGTAGAATGCTAGATCAGCCAAGTCGCCGATACAGATGCCAAACGCGGTCCACATTTGCCACATCATGACCAGTGCTCCACGGATTGGAGCGGGTGAACATTCTGCAGCATAAACGGGGACTGTAGCGGATTTGGGGCCAATACCAATGCCAAGGAAAAACCTCGAAATGAAGAGATGCCACCAGCTATTTGTAAGGGCGGACCATATGCAGGTGATGAATGAAATCGCGCAGGTGATAAAGATGGTCTTTTTCCGACCAAAAAATTGGTTCATTGGATGGGTCAGCCAACATGATAGCGTTGCGCAGCAGCTGATGTGATTATGAGCGCTTGTTACGGAGAAATATGTAATGTTCGCGTACAGATATGGTGCAGAATTGACAACGCCGACCAACCAGGTCCCGTGCGCTGAATGGGGGAATGAGGATTGCAAACAAGTTAAATTATGGACATACATGTCGAAGTGTCGATGCCAAATTGCTTGGGATAGATGAGCTGAGCGCCATTGATGACGGCCTCATCCATACCCTGTACGGCAGCAGCCAGGGAGGTCATCACGACCATCTAAGTAAGGAAAAATGCGCGTCAACGCCGCTCCACCTGCCCGTGGGTAAAAACTCACGTAGTAGAGCGTTCCTGTTTGTCTCCACCTGTGGGTCACCTCTTCCACCAGGATCCGTTTCTCTTCTGAAGTGAACATATCGAAGTGGTTGTAGGCTGATGGGGCTTAATTGTTGTAAGCATACCAAGCAAATCTGTAGTCACCATTCGAGTCCTGGGCGAGGAGGGCGCCCTTTTTCAAATCGGGGAGGATGTGTGTCAGACCCCGCTCCCGTGCGAATACCTCGACGTCCTCCATGAGACGCTCATGAGGAATACCTCGCAGCGGGTTTGCCAGTTTTGCGTTGGTATGGCTAGACACGATCAGGACACGAAGAGCCGCCAAAACTGAATTACCCACGATATGACCTTCACCTCCTCTACTCCTGGACGGTGGTGATGAGTATGTTCCTCATGGGTCACCACATGGGGAGACTTCGGCTCCTGTGCAGACATCGTCGGGAAGGGGGCAGACGCACACGATGGCGACGGGGAGGAAGAGCTTCCCTCTCTTCCCTACGTTGCGCTATAAATGTTTTCGCCAGAAGACCGTCCGAAAGAGGAATGGTCGTCCACAATGTTTGTTTGTTCGGGGCCCCACGTTTTGGGGTGCTGGAACTACCCAACTCTACTCACCAGTAAGTACTGCCTCTCACTACAGCAACGATCCTTGGACGCGTCGAAGCACTGATGGCCTTCGGGTTAAACATCTTACAGCCAGGGACGAACAGCTACAGGATGGACGATTCCTTATTCGGTCTACCAGATCACCGCTATTGGCCCGCGTCTCCTAAGTGCACGCATCGCACCATTGCAGCCCGACAGCATCGGCTGGTGGATATATTCCCATTGGCCCTCTGATGCTTCATGATACCCTGTTCCAGTGCATTGTGCAGTGATGGCTTGATTACATTCTTAGTCCCGCCACTATCAACAAGGCATTGCCGAGCGCCATCAGAATCTGTCAATGATATCTCCACTTTCTGATTCTTCTCTGAAAACCGACTTTCGTACCATGTGCAGAGCCTACAGCGCGACTCTGAATTACCCCATGATGGGACGACCGCGTCCGGTGCGATGTGGTTGCCAATGATTACGGAGCTTCAAAGATTCTGAAGTCGTAGGTGTATTCAAGTCTCGATGACAGCTGAACTTACCAGGGGGTCATTGTACAGCCGGCATCAATGTCCGCCGCAGCAAGCAGTGTTGTTAGGACGTAATATGACGTCACAGTCGCTCCAAAGGCGCTTCCTGCCTTTTGCTGCCCGACCAGCGCTAGCCTTACCCAGGAGTCTGGCGCCCATTACAGCGACTGTTACGCCAGTCAGACAGTGTCGCGGATTAACCATCCTCTGCAAGGGGAGGAGCCCGGCGATCTATATTGTGGGGGGGGGGTTACTTCGGCTGGAGTTCCACTATAAAAGTAAGTGATGCTAGGCTTACCAGCTACATATTATGGCGCATTAATTACTGTGGTTAATGGTTTAACTGATAGTTTTTGGCTGGATGGTATTCTTTCGTGCATCGTGACGGAGCCTTCGTGGATGTAGTTGAGATGGGGACACTGGCAGCGCTTCCAGGCGCTCCCTGACCACGACTCAGCGCCAACGCTGGTTGGTTCGGGTAGTCTCGGAAAGAATGTCAGGGGACAGTCTGATTTCGAAATATGATTTTGAACTTGATATCTACCCCAATTTTTAATGATTCTCTTAGACTGGACCATCCAAGGTTGTCGCAATAACGATACGTACGTTAGATGCAGTACATCCACCTTGGAATGGACAGAATCGAAGAAATTCAGGAGCAACCTCGAAGAAATTACGTCATCCATCTGACTCAACCCTCCTACTTATTCCGAATCCGCACCTAATGAAGTCGCCGCGATTTCGCGCCAGCCTTTACCATCTAGTCTTGCATGAGGAGAACAAGTAACTCGCAAGCTAGCAGACAAAGGGTCGAGGAAGCAGTTACACTGACCAACTTGTGACTCAACCTTGCATATGGTCACTGAGTTTCAGTTGTTGATCATCCAGGTAGGATGAAGAGAAACGCAGTAGTTTTCCCCGAGCTGATCATGACATTGAATCATCGATAGGATCGTCCGTCTTCCATATCTTCTTCGTCTCACAATTACCCGAGGGACTGAACAGTTGATACCACTGTGTGTGGAAAGACACACTGTAAGGGACCTATTGCGCTCGCTTAGACGCTCGGATGCCGATGAGAGGGCCTCGTCAAGTACAAGAGACCGTTAAACAGCCGTTGTCACTTGTTTATTGTACAGATGCTGACTACATTCGATTCCAGCGTGGCAATTGGTACCGTTGTATTTCTCGCTCAGATACAGTGGATCTCCTGGTGTGTGCAGTTATACCCTGGTCCTTTTGGGGAATCCACTCTTCTTCCAGTTTGCCTGCGGAAGACTAGCCCTGATAAGACATTAGTGTTACTGAACCATTTTCATGACGAACAGTTCGCATTCAATTAGGCCACTACCAACGCCCTTGCCTAGGGGCACACCTTATATAACCGGATCCCCTGGACTTCCCGGCTCAGTGTGACCACTTGTGAAGCAAAGGCGGGTCACCTTTCATCGATAACGAACGGCACCTCCATTGGACATTCACAGTGAGTCTACAATGCAGTGATTCTGGTTCTTTAAACTTTATTTTATATGGGAAGGCCTCGAGTCATGATCGTGCCATATAGTTTTATTCCTGCGTCAGCCCAGGCCGTTCCACGTATCCCTTACAGTCTCTGGTAAACCAACCAGCGTTTCCTTGCTTCTGTTGGACGCAGTACACGTACGAGTGTAGACCGTGGAAAACTCGTCAATCGCTGCGATCATGGTCAATGTGCCTGACCTGACGGGTAATGAGAAAGGCCAGCCGGAGATGGACTGTCGACCTCTACGTTTTCCCTTCTCAGTTGTTTCCAAATTGAAATTTCGAACTAGGGATATGTTTTCATTTCAAATCAGACGTTTCGGCTTCGATAGCGAGGACCCCCAAACTCCTTTGCCACACGATTTATTGTTGGCAGTAATTTTGGACGGGGCTCGGAACTTTTACTCGTCTTCGACCGTCCTGTAGTAAAGGAGGCATATGAAGTCTAATTGCTAGTGAGCTGCTTTCTCGTAATTGGCTTCCAATTTACACCTTGGCAGGTACCTCAAAGCGTAATTATTCCATCCAGTAGGGTCACCTTTCCATCGGATGGAACATAAGTATTCTTCGGGACTTCTTTTAATGTAACTTCGAAGCATTGCTGTGATCACAGTATGATACAGCCGCTACAGCCTGTGCGAATACCGGCCAGGTTGTAATGTCACCAGGTGGAGCCAAATATTTGCAGAAAGCTAGGGCGTAACTCATATTAATCAGAACTACAGAAGAGTGATGATTCCGCCGCGACACTGGCAACAAATCAAGCGCGGCTATTGAGATATACCCCACATAAAGTAGGGCTTAATGACCCCAAACCTTGATATCTTGTGGATATACTGCTTGCGCAAATTCTCCTCTCGTGCAATTCGTGATTCCACGGCGCTACGCGACCTCCTTATGTGGTAGTTTTGATCCTCGTGGTGCCGAGCCAGGAAGACAAGGTCTAACTCGATTGTAGGGTCGCTTCCTAATTGCTGTGTAGTGGTACAATTCGTCCGCTTATCGGTAGGCGATTCCCTTTAACACACAACTTCATCCTGCTCTTCATCATCCTACAAATATAGGTGTGTGCGTTGTCGACCTGTGGAAGAATTTGATGAGAATGCCTCGCCATTAGTAGGTCAAGAACATCTGCAATGACCTCTGATCAAGATCGGAAGACCCACTCGCTGGCACATTCAACTCGAAAAGATTCGATTTCCAGTCCTAGAATACTGGGCCAGAGTACAGAGAAGCACAGATTTCGTATCTTCCTGCGATCATCAGTGCCATGCACTTCGAAACCGCAGCAGATGAAGCGGAAAATTGGCGCAACAACCAGTCCACGTACATGCCCACCCAAGGGACAATTCCTAGACTTGCGACTACGTTACTAGTCGACTCCGCATTGGACTGCTTAACGCCGTGTCGTTCAGCTACTCTGGGCACACGCCCGATAAGTTTGCCAAGATGTACCTCAAGGGGAAATGTGTCAGGCACCCGGTGGTTGATCAAGAGCCCGAGGCCTCCGGATGTTAATAACCTTGTTCACGGTGTACATAGCCCGCAAAGTCGATTTTCTCTCAGCTCACTTCCCCATTTCCCGGGGTAATAGAAGACCGCCTCACGACCAAGGAGTGCTCTTTAAGATGAGCGATGAGATGAAAAGATCCTCGGGCTTTCGGGGTGATGTCACCATGCACGTGTTATTGCCAGTGGTATCCCGATATAGTATCTTCGGGGCTAGATAAGGGTGATCCGGGGGCAGTGCCGCCTGGTTCGTTGGACCAATATTCGTCGTGACGCATGTGGGGTACACAGAACGAGCGGAAATCAAACATGTTAGCATACCGGTCGCTCGTTTTATCATACCACACCAGACGCCCAGCCTCGCCGCTTTTCTGAAGGAGCCAGAGGTATAAAGAGACCAAGTCCCAACCCAACAAGTCCCAATTCATTGCGCACCAATACCCCTCAACTTTCAAGTTACCATGTGCCACCACGAAATGTCCGTGTAATTATGTACTCATATCCGAAAGCCACACTGACGCCTTACCTACGTCGACAGCATCGGGGACTACTATCGCGGATGTGGTGTAAGTGCTTGTACTAGCTGTGGCCACTATGACCGCGTTGGATTTGACCACGTTTAAGCACTTCCATGGGCGCTACTACACGGGCCATGTTGTCGACTGTAATTCATCAGGATGCAAGTCAAGCCAAGCCCACAGGCACAAGACAGCCATTAATTGTGGTTGCCCCGCGGTATAAGCGTAAACCCCTGATCATATGGACCCCTTTGACCCCTTGCTTATCCCCAGGTGGTAACGGACGACAGGAGGGTACAGAACATGTTCCAAACACCACACCCCGAATGCCTGCAGCAACGATAGGTTGTCTTGATCACTTGCATCCTGGAGTGTTTTTTTTCTTGGCAATCCATTTTCATTATTAGCATCTGTCCTTTGTATCGATTGTGCCTTGATATACTTGGGTGCGGTAACGAACGGCCGTTTCTACACCGCACGGAAACTAGCTAGCGGACAACGTATGCCTTGCAAAGACACTTTCTTTCTCTCAGAAAAGATGCGGACGTGTTGTGGCATTCACTGGCTATGAAACACAGACCCCCCTTAGTAGAAGGTACATGACTCGATACAACAACACTCACCGGAGGGCCAGTTCTTGACGGCTGATGATGATCCGGCACTGATAACGGCAGCATGTTGGAATTCCTCGGACCTAGTTTGACATTCAAGAATCGCGAGAAGAATTCATCTAACCACAGGAAAAACTCCTCCTTGTCTTCTCCGCTAAGGTTTGCCCAATCTATCCTGTCCAAGGGATCGTTCCGGCTATCCGTTCTTTTGTGGTTCGGCGGATACCCGCTGGAGAAGCGTCTGGGCGGAGGTGATAGAGCCGATACGTCCGATTGCGACATCGAAAGCATGTGTGGACGAGAGGTACGCGGTACGACCGGCGGAAGTGAATTGACTTCAGGGGTTAAAGTGCTAAATGTAGTGCTATCAGGGCGAGATCTCCGAGATGTTGCTGGGGGTGGCCCGTGGACATTGGAAACGGAGCCGCTTGGAGGGCTGATGGGCCGTGATGGTGGCGGTGGTGGGGAAGCAGACGATGACGAAGGAGGGGCACGCTTCCAGTTGGGGTCCCAGCTTGTCCTGGAGGCGGGTATACTTGAGTACCTGTCCTTGGTGTTTACCACTTTGGCAACACCGGCATCCTTGGCTTTCTCTGCCTTGGCCCTGAGCTCAGCAACTGTAAAAGAATAAAGAAGTTGGGAATAAGATCGCAGCGACGTCACGGAGTGTTTGCTCACAATTGACCATCTTCTCAGGTTTCTTGGAACGCTCCGCTATTTCCAACAGCCCCTCAAGAATACACTAGAGGAACGACGAAGAGTCTGGCTGATGCTCAAGAGTGAAAATGATATAGATGGACGTCAGTCCAACTTAGCACAAGCTTGTTAGAGACTAAGCACAGCCTGAGATGGCAAGATGAGAACTGTGCATATTTGCACATTGACTTGAAAGTCCATATATGCCCTAATTGTAAATAATCTACAAGGTATAATGATATCAGTGGTACAAGGATGTGACTGTAATCTTTAGAACAGAGAGGGAGGTGAAGATGAAGGATGAGTCAATGCCGTCTCGACACAAGTACTATTGCCGCGATGATCAAGATGATGCAGACAAAAAAAGAGATGAGTGCCCATAGACACCGCTTCGCCCATTTCGTTTCTGTTTGCCGCAAATTGGACAAAATCTTCTCTCTTTCCTCCTCCGTCTTGTCCTGCTCCCAATCAGGAGTGACACGCATAGGTGTCACCAAAAAGTACACCCCTATCGCCCAGAAGACCGGGAACACTGGAAAGCAATCGTCAATATTTCGTGCACACGGGATACTGATATAGAAATACGCACAGAATCCGTACTTGAACATCTGCCGAGCAACGGTATCAGGCTCCGAATCAGATGAGGGAGCATATGCAGGGAGCTTTTCGCCGTCCCAATCAGGACTGTACGGCGGTGGGGCGCGGTGCTGACGCGGTTGTCTGGGTTGCTGTTGCTGCTGCTGCTGTTGGGCACGTATCCGCTGTCCTCGGCCACCAAAGAAATCTGTCAGGGCATCTTGCTGCATCTGTCTCCTCGCTTGGGGAACCTGAGCGGGCGGTGGTGGTAGGATGGGTGATGTGGATGATGCTCCAGAGTTAACGGAGTGTGATGTGGTCGCCTCAGACTCTCTAGATATTTGCGGGTAGAGGTGAAGACCATTCTCAGCGGATGGTCGTGACGGTGAGGCTATAGCTCCTCTGTTCGAGCGGGAAGATGGCATTTTGAAGGCGTACGAGGATGCCAGTGGGCGGGTCGATGTGATTCAACCTGGGGTCCATGATGATGGAAAATGGAGACTCATAAATACGTGCGCCATGCCCAGTGGCACGACCAAGTTGGTCAAAGACAAAAAGCAAGTCGATGTCATGTCCGGGTGGTGGGATTTCCAATTTAGGAAGGCGACCTCTCAAGTGAGCCATATATGGCAACGACACGGACAATAAGCACGGCTCAGAAAAGCGATGGTATGAGAGAATGTTAATTGACAGCACAGAAAACAATTGGCTGCTCTTTATTGTTCTCCTACTCCGCCCTCGTCTAACAATCACCGCGAAGATGCGAACGACACGCCATGCCAGGGTAGACGTCTTCCTGAACGATACTCAGCAGGTTGCATTTCGCAAAAACACCGAATACGAGGGAAAGCCGAGTGGCCAATTGTCGTGGAGAAAACAGGACGGGATATGTACGGCTGGGATGATGCCTTTTGGCGGAGAAAACCCGCGAGGTCCTTTGTGTCATCCGTCATCGTCTCTTTACACCTAGAACTTCCACCGGACACTTTGCCACTCCTCTTCTGATCCGAACATTTATAGCGATGTCCATCAATTGACCCTTGTCAGGTTACTCGAGACGTCGGAAAGGCTCAAATGGATCGGCCGTGCGATAGGGTAACAGTGTAACCAGTTCCATTCTGAAGTGGCGTGCATGGGGCATCCCATAGACGCATTCGGTGGCTGTACTAGTAGTACCCGTGCAACCACCAAGTGGGCCTATGGGACTCCTAGTAATCTACTTTCGTGCGTCCGTACAGTCTGCACGGATTTTGGTTTACATGCCACATCTCTGCATCACTTTCTAAGAGTGACTTAGCTGACACAAATGACGTAGCTCAGCCTCTAAATAAGACGTATACAGTTAGACTGAAACACAGATCTGCAACATTGTGTTCAGTTCGTCCCTACTTACTTATTCCCTATGTCGCGACGGCAGCTCGACTGACTCGAATAACTATATAGGGCGGTAGGTCTTGACCGATGAAAGAGGCTCGAGTTGGATATGATAAATGACATACCCAAGGACAATCGTGACTGGTTGTTTTACCCACCTGTCTTCAGAACTTCAGCTGTGGATGACAGGTATCATCGTTACAGGGGGGAAACGATATTGCGAGTCTGTGACGGGGTCTCTCCTGTTTTGGCAGTAAATATGGGGTCGTTCAAGGCTTGTTCAAGTCGAAAACATTTACCATGTTATAGCACTTGCGTGTATAGCAGCGTTACATGTACTGATTTGCTTTCGAACTATGTACATATTAGGTGATTTCATTTCAGTCATGACAGCAATCCAAGAACGGACGTACACACAGACGTCGAGGACACACGTGCACTTGAACCCTTGCTTTCTAGTTAAGTCACTGGGGTCGATCCGGGAGACTTGATCGAGTTGGTACTTGCGTATTAACGATTCGTGTGGAACACACAAGAAATCCCGTTTCAGAAGCGACGAGTGGTACACTGGAGGGGGATTCAATATGAAAAACAGGCTTAAGTATTCTTCCTCGGGACTATGTGCATAGAGGCGACGTAGTCGGATTTGCCCCATTCCGCAGATATCAGTACCGCCAACTTATGGCAAAAATTCCTGTTTCTGCGTGCTCTGGGGGGCAGAAAAAAAGCATTCACCTCACCTAAAGCTGCAAAGGGAAATTTAGCGTCGGAGGGGCCTGGCAATAGGTCCTGTGACAGCTTGACTACTACCTCTTGTGGAGAAAAATGACTCGGATGAGACCTGGAAGGCAACTCGAAGCGTTTCACCGTACTAGGTACATAGCCCTCGGCTGTGATTCGGAAGAAAACAGGAACTGACAGTGAAATGGCCGACTATGGAGAATAGGCAGGTATGTTGGGTACACACAAACAGAGTTCAAATCCGAATCTGGCTTATGTAACGCAGTTGATTATCTCTATTTTCCAGGTTCATGATCGGTGCTGCTCCCATCCCATTCACAACACTCCAATTGGAACCCAACGTTGACTCTTTGTCTCATGCCGGATAGGACCCCTATGTCTAATATTAATAATGTTGCGTCAAAGCAGCCTTCTGAGTGTCTGTGACGCGTTATTGCTCATAGTCCGTCTGACGCATGTTGACCCATCGTTTAGCTCTGCTTGGTCACGAAGAAAGCACAAATGCTGAGCCAACGGCATTCCCAAGCGGGCACCCGATATTGCCGGAAGACATGGGTGAGGTCGACTGCCACGCCCATGTGTTTTCTAAATTCAAACTCGTCACAGATCTTGCGGATCTCCCGGTAGCCCAGTTGTACGAAATGAACCAGGTAAGAAATAGCGCTTTGGTCCTGGATACCGATTAAGCATTTTTCAGAGGCATCTTGAGGAGAGTATACCCACCGAACGTCCATTGATGTCGGAGCCTGCTCCCTTTTCAGTGTTAAAGGAAGAGTATGCGAACGCGCCTTCATTCTTGGCGCAGATCGAAGAACTAAGTCGCAAAGGTTTCACCAGCATCATCAGAGCCAGAGGAAAGTTTTCCCTTCAATGTTCTTGTCTTGTATCTAAGTTAGCTTCATGACATTCAGGCGACGGCGATTGTTTCTATCGATGTGAAGTGTTCTAGAATTGTCCCTGCACATCTTCTGACATGCCATAGTTCTTTAGCACTAGCCTTTGCCTATATTGACCGACTCATCCGCGCCGAAGATCGCGAGCTAGCCGTTGTAACTGCCTTGTCCAGTCTTGAATCAAGAAAAGACATCTTGAAGAGCGCACAATTCGACGAAATCGTCTACGATCTACCCTACGACGTTCTTGCCGATTTGATGAACCGTATCATCAGCAACTCTGACCCCCTGACGTCTGCCGGTTTGTTAGAGGCCTTCCAAGATCCCGAGGGTACCCAGAGTGAGCTAGCGTGCATCCAATTCCTCCCTGGGCTCTCTCTGATGGTCTCCAACAGCCCCTCAATATATTGTAATGTATTTGCGTCTTTTGACCTCTGCCCAGATTCGTATTGCACCAGATGACTTTTATGCATTCATTATGCATCCTGATACGGGAATGCAAATGGACGTCAAAGAGTTTTGCGAGCTCTTTGTTGATCCGATGGGGAAGGAAGCAGGTACAGTGAAACAATTTATCAGGCGTTCCATTCGTGGCTTGACTGGTGACGGAAAGACCACGTTCAAATATTTGCACTCTCTCGGGCCTTGCAGGTTCATGTTAAGATTGCATACCTTGACGGACGCAGTTCGGATGGGAAAGTGGAGTTTGTGGAGTTTAATCATGAACTTGGCCCGACCAGTCAGCCTTTGTCTCTGCTATATCGGTAGGCAATCCTCTCATCGAATATTCAAATTACTGATTGTTCTTTTGTAGTCCGGGTCACTATGATATCATCGAGAAATATGATTTGTGAGAGTTCTTGGAGCGTCATAGCAGTTTTTTTGCCCAGCCACATGTACTGTATTTCACCCATCGGCGTTGTATAGGTAGTAGTCACAACCGAATGACAGGGACTTCGGTAGTGTAATTATTTCAGTGGGTGTCTCCTTCGTTATCAGGAAGATGAGCATTAAACATGTGTGTTTCGACAACATGT
>JAYMGJ010000252.1:0-65645 GCA_037178675.1 Scleroderma bovista
TGAATGAATGCTGATACCTTTCTTTTCAGAGGTGTATGAGGAGTGGAATATGCACGGGGAGGTGTTAAAACGCGAATAAGAACCATATCTGCTGTGTAAACATCCTTTCCCGGGACTCCGTGCCTCGAGATAGACCAATGAGAAAGGTTAAAATGAACCTCAGCCACAGCACCTTCCAAATGACGGCGGTAATAGCGCGGGTCAATCAGTTTCCCTTCCATGTCATATGCAGGGATAGGGATGACCTGATGTGTCTGCCTGATGCTGTCCAGTTTTCAATGGAGAAAATAGCATCAAATTCGCCCAGTTGGCGGTGAAGGGCGGAATGTCAGGCATTTGACACACACAAGAGGGTTTGATGTTCGCATAGTCTGGCCAGATTTCGGAAGGTCCATGGTAGTTCGCGTCTGCTGTGAGCCAGTAGTCATTGCTGTAGATGTGGACAACTGCCGAGATGGGAGCCAGGTCAAAAGAGCTGTCATCATCAGGAGGGGAAGGTAAACGTTTTCCAATGTCAGATGGTTCAGCTGGTTTGATGGCAAGTCTATCTGCCCGGCCATCGCATACCCAGTGGACACTGTCCCGAAGTGACATATGGCTGAGATACAATCCTGTCTCAACAAGATGCTCGCGAGTTGAAAAAAGACGCGTGGCAGGGGTGAGTTTCGAAAGCTGCACTGGCATAGTTGACAAGCAGAGAGGAAGATGGAAAGTGGCACTGAACTGGGTGGGTGGGTGAGGATGCAAGACTAGGGCGGGGAATGCAACGGACTTTTAAGTCATTTGCTGATGGTCCATGCACTGGCATAAACTTTGTCAGTTCAGGGATGTTTTTGGAAGAAGCGTGGTACCCACAGTTGCCAAGTATGTCTTTAAATGTCTGCACACGATTTGGCTTGATAACAATGAGTGCAAGACCACAGGCTGATGAGTTTACTGCTCTCAGTATGAAGGAAATCATTGCCAGACTAAAGGGCATCCTCACCCTCTCCAGAGAAGAATGGCAAAAGAAGGATTTGCTTCTAGAAAGGGTGGTGAATGACGCCCCACAAGAGCAAGTTGAATTCCTTCGCCAAGCGGCCCAGCAAAAAAGACATGGCGCCCAATCGTCTACCCTCTATCGGAAGCAGAAACGTGAGGAGGTTGTTCAGCCCAGGAGGACAGTGCAGTGCTTGGATGAAGGAGAGGAGGGTTCGGGTGACGATGAAGATGATGAAGATGAGCCATTGAAGGACTTAGCACTTCCGACGGAACAGGAGCGCAAGGCATGTTACCGCTGATTCTATGAGGCAACTTCAAGTGCAGCTATTGCCATGGGAATATGTGCTGTCTGTGCCCGAGAATGTGGAGCAATAAAGGAGAAGCTGAATAAAATGGCACTCAGTGATGTACCCAATTCACATCAACTTGTTCCTAAAACTCCCCATCCAGCTCACGACATCTACAACAGTAGACTGCTTCAGCCGGAAGTGGTAGCAGTTGATGGACAACATACCATCATTTCCATCTGCCAGGCCTGCTTGGATGAATTGCACAAGCCTGGTGATAAACCACCGCAGTACTTGCTGGCAAATAATCTGTGGATCGGACACATTCCATGGCAGCTCCAATTGCTCACCTTCCCCGAGCAGCTGTTACATCAGCAAAACCATAAGTTGCTGTGCCGAGCTGTGCCGAGCTGTACAGCCACCTACAGTCCCCACAGTGATACAGATGGGTCCCCATTTGTACAGCGCTGTGACAGCGCTGTACAGATCGCGACACGATCTCAGGTCCTGTACACACCATACCTAATATAGATAGACTCGTATACTGTGCCCATTGTACCACGCTGTCGCACCATGTTGTCGATCTGTATCACACTGTCGCACTGTGACCTATCTGTATCTCACTGCCATTATACTGTAGCCAACTGTATTGCATTGCATATCCTATATTATGATAATTAATACTAGAGGCGTGATAGTCGTGGTCAGGGTTCGTGAACGGCTGGTGCTGGTGCTCGGGCTGTGGTGGTGGTCGCGCCGCAGTGTGCATGCTGGTGCTGGGGTCGTCACTGTCGTTGTCGTTGACACCGGTGGTGGTTGTCGCGTCGCAGTGTGTGCGCGTGCTGGCGCTGGGGTCATCGACGCCGGTGGTTGTGGTCGCATCACAGCGTGCGTGCGCGTCACGCCGATGCTGGTGATGCTGGTGGTTCTGTCACAGCGTGCATGCATGCTGACGCTGGGGTCATCATCGTCACGCTGGTGGTGGCGGTGGTCGCATCGCAGCGTGCGTGCGTGCTGGTGCTGGGGCCATCGCCATCTATGCCAGTGATACGGTGGTGGTCGCCGTCCGTCCTTGTGCCAGCCGCCCAGATCGTCATTGTCGTTGTCGTCTGTCCCTGTGGGCGCTCTGATCGTCGTCGTCGTCGCCGTCTGACCCTGGAGCTGTCCAGGTTGTTGTTGTCATCATCATCATCGTCCGTCCCGCCGGCTGCCCTGATCGCGGCCGTCGTCGTCATCGTCATCTGTCCCTGCGGCAGCACTGGCTGCCCAGGGTTGTTGTTGTTGTTGTCGCCGGTCGCGGTGGTGGTCGCGTTGCAGCGTGCGTGCGTGTTGGTCGTCGCCAGTTATGGTGGTGATTGCATCGCAGCGTGCTGGCGCTGGGTCGTCGTTGTCATGCCAGTGGCAGTGGTGGTTGTGTCGTATTGGGGCTGGAGTCGTCATCGTCGACGCTGGTGATGGGGTGGTGGCCGTCGACAAGCCGTGCGGTAGTGGCCGCCTTCGTCGCTGTTTGGTGCGGTGGAGAGGGTGGTGGTTGGCGTTGTGGTGTCGTGGTCTGTCACCGTTGGGTGCGGTGGAGATGGTCGTGGTGGTGGTCGCTGCATCGCTGCGTGCGTGCGTGCTGGCGGTAGCCTGTAGGGCTGTCGTTGTCGTCGCCACGCTGGTCGTGGTGGTGGTCGCATCGCTGCGTGCATGCGTGCTTGCGTGCTTGCGGTAGGTAGCCTGTAGGGCCGTCGTTGTCGTTGTCACGCTGGTCGTGGTGGTGGTCGCATCGCTGCGTGCGTGTGTGCTGGCGGTAGGGCCGTCGTCATCGTCGTCGTCGTCACGCTGCAGAGTGTGTGCGTGCTGGCGCTGAGGTTGTCGCCGTCTACGCTGGTGGTCGCACCGCAGTGAGCGAGCGTGCTGGCGTTGGGGTCGTCACCATTGTTGTCGCCGTCTACGTTGGTGATGGCTGTCATCGTGGTCGTGCCGCAGGGTGCATGCGTGCGTGCTGGGGTCGTTGCTGTCATCGTCGTCGATGCTGGTAATGGGGTGGTGGCTGTCGACGAGTGGTGGTGGTGGTGGTCGACGCACGGTGGTGGTAATTGTTGTTGCTGGGCGTGGTGGCTGTTGTCATTGCCATTGGGTGTGGGAGTTGTCGTCACCATTGTCGGTGGGAAGCTGCGGTTGCTGTCGTTGGGTGCGGTGGCTATCGTCGCCATCGTTTGGTGTGGTGGTCGACGTTGTGGTGGTGGAGGTGGTGTTGTTGGTGTTGTCGCATTGTGGTGGGTGTGGTTGTGGTCAGCATTGTGTTGTCGTCGCGTTGTGGTGGTGGTTGGAGTTCGTTGTCGTCACTTGTTGTTAGTTGGCGTGGTCTTGGTGTTGATCGGCTGGGCTGCGTGGTGTATGCGGGGCGAGTGTCGTGCAATGGGCTGGTAATAATAGTTAGTACATAAACAAACAAAAAAAAAACATATGAGCAGTGGGGGAGATTGTGCCGTACGGGCGTAGGTGCATGCAGGTGTGGGTGTGCACACAGGGACCTGTAATAATAGTTAGTATACAGAACAGAAAAAAAGAAACATACCTGCAAGTGCGATTGCACTGCGATGGTGTGGGAGTGGCAGCGTCGTGCGCGAACGTTTGACATGCGTGTGATTACAGTGGTGGTGGAGTGGGGGTGGGGGTGGGGTAAGCGATGGGACTTAGAGAAATTTTGTAAAGTTACCTTATGTAACACGTACTGTGATCGTGCTGGAGCCCATGCACCTGGGTAGGCCGTGTTATACGGTCAGCGGACGATGACAATCGGCCGTGCTACACGGGCTGGCGGAAGTGAGGCTTATGACTAGAGCTTTGCCGTATCACAGGGGTCAGCCCCCGACAGCATTGTCACCAAGTGACAACGGTGGGCCCATGGCTCTGTTGTCATCGTGGGGTAGGGTGAAAGTCTTAAGCCAGACAAATGGGTGTCGTCATGAAAATACTCGGGCTCAGAGGAGTAGCATACCAATAGAATAAGTGAGCCAGTACACAATGGAGGCAGTGTGGTGAAATCTGATGGCAGCAATAACACCATAGTGAGCCGGTCAATCAGCATTGCGGCATGGTCAACAGTGCGGCAAAGTCAACACTCCGGCATGTTCAACGAGATGATGTGCTGATGAGATGTTGTGCCGCTGATATGCAGTGCCTCTGATATATGGTGCCGCTGATATGTGGTGCCGCTGATATGTGGTGCCAATGATATGTGGTGCCGGGTGTTATGTGTCGGCCGCATCTATTGCTGCATCAATTTAGTGCCGACGGTTCCTCATGCCGGATCTTGGCCTAACGGTAGTTACTTAACACTATATGCACGGCGATACATCTATATAGAGGACATAGTATCTAGGGCCTAATGGGTATACAGGGAGATCAACTTTGTGGCCCAACGCACTCAATGGGACACCTATCCACATGCTTTCCCAACTATATAGTTGTTCCTGCATTGAGGGCTTGTTTAATCCTCTGGGACACCCCATTCATGGCTTGTCACTTTAAAATGTACTTGCAAGGTTTGCCTGCATAACTAGATAACACCTCTGCTAGGGCCTGCCAAATGCTATGGGATACCATGGCCATTGCCTGTCAGACTGAGCTGGGCGCACTGACTATAAATGATGCTGTCTCCAGGGCTTGCCCAGAGTTATGGGACACCACACCTGTGGCTAGCACCCCTTAAAGGTACAGTCTCTGCACAGCCCATTGGAATGCAAGGGACAATAGTTCCATGGCCCTTTGGTAAGAAAGGGACTCTGTTGTTACAGCCTGATCAAAGCCCGAAACACACTATTCCTCTGGCCTGCCAACAGAAATGGCAAACCATATTTAGGGCCTGATGCAAAGCACTGGACACTGGCACTGCAGCCCTCCTACTCACTCCTATTTGTTGGGCTCTATAATAGAATAGAGAACACTATATCCAGGGCCTCCTGCTCATATAGATGATACGGCACCTGGGGCTGTTATGTAATCATGGGACACCATCATATGGGGCTTGACACATTGTGTGACACCACTTTAGCGGCGTACCTTGGGAACTGCAGGAGGCGGGGCCTACTCTGCTACTTCTAGCCCCTTGGCCGCAATTCCATGGCTACCCTGCTGCTTTGGCTGCCATGCTGCTAACAGTCCTTCGGCAGCAGCGGCTATCCCTGGTTCTCTGGCCGCATTGCTGTGGCATACCTTTCTTTTGCCGTGATACCGTGGCTGTACTTGTCATAGTGGAGGCCACCACTGCTGCCCGGCCATGATTGGTTACAGCCATCACAGCCACAAACTTGACAACCAGCATAAGGTATCACTTTGTGGCACCCATTGTATTGGAAGATGCGGATGACACCTCCACCCAGACATTCATGCCAATGTGTTCCCTGTGTGATTTCTGCCTTATTGTTAACCTGGCTGGGTGTTGCAGCTGCAGCTCAGATTTTGGCCGGCAACATTATATCACATGTGTCACTTTGGCCGATATTTGATTAACCAATTATTGTTGTGATGAACATATATGTGTATTCATACAATGTTTACCTACAGCAGCACTCCAAAGACTCCTCCCATTTCTGCCACAATGCATTTGGTGCATGGGTTAGCATCTCAATGTCCTCCATCCTTTTTGCACAATGCTGCATCACCTCCATATGATATTTGAGGGCATTGTCTGAGCTCTGCAACATATTGTTGCAGAAGTACCATGCATTTGACAAGGCCTCATCTGAGGTATACCCAATGGTGAGTAGAATGGTGAGCTTTCCATCAGCAACCTTGGCAAAGCTTTATTATCTAACACAACACAAATAAGGGAGCATACCAGGTCAGGCGGAAAGAATGCCTCTGCCTCCAATACCATGTCCTGCAGTGGCTGTGTGCTGTACCCTGCCATACATGGGCCATGGCCATTTACCCACCACGAGTTTGCCACTTGAAGCATACTTGGAACCTGGACTTTGGTGGCCTTCGCATGATAGACGTTCAACTGTCGCATTGCCGCATACAGTCTTGCCGGCGGCAGATCTTCTAGTATGACCATTCTGTGCACCCTGCTCGCCATCATTGGCAATATCATCTTCGCACCCATAGCCTGGCATGCGGCAAGCACACGTTCTAAATTTGCCTGGGGGCTCATGAGTGTGTTAATCAAATGTAATCATTCTCCACTTACCACTTCCGTTTGTACGTTTGCATACCATTCAGCTGTGGCCAGCATCCCCTCAGGCAGTTGTTGAACTGCGTGCACCATCCGTCGAAAGCGGACTCCAATGTATTGCAATACCATGGACAGTTCGCAGGTTTCACGCAGTTCGGATGTGGTATTCATGATTGATGGTGTGATGGCCGATTCGCCCTAAGCCTTATAACATTCAGGCAATCAATGTTCTCACGGTCCACATGTCACCTGATGCATAATTACCACATTGTGCAACCGGGCATGTGTTGTTTCGCACTGGCCAATCGCCGATCAGCCTTGTTTAGTGGATCTAGCCGAGAATGGAATGTGTTGCATTGCTGTTTGCAAACAGATGTCCGCAGGATGCCGCACATCCCCCACTAAAATTTTTACTCCCCACATTGTCAAAAGTCGTCCTGTATCCAATGGCCGGTGCAAATGCCGTGCCATCCAACTATACTTTGTCTGACATCATGGCATCATATATGCGGCACCGCTTCCTGAATGAAGCATTCCCAGACTTAAATTCCCCCACCCCGGAAACACTTCTGTCCCTGCTGGTGGACGCAACTGTAGCCATGAACCAAATTGTATCCACCATCACACAGGCATACCATAATCGGAGTGAGCCAATTCTTTTATAGTTCTATTATCCCTTGCTTGATATCCGCTGAAGTTTCGTGCAGCATTGACTTGATTAGGTTGTCTGAAAGCCTCGGACCAATGCAATCCGGCACAAATGAGCAACAGGAGATTAGGGTCCTCCGTAGACATCCTTCCTCTTTGACTGGGACCCTTTCCCGGCCCACCATTATTCTGGGAGAAGGTGACACAATTGCATTGTGGTATCTTCCCGGAGCTCTAGCTCCCTGCATCCAAGTACGGTATCATTCCACTCTCATTGTCCACTGTTGAGGCCTTTGTTTCTAGGAGCACATCGCGGCATCCATCGATTCACTTGCAGATCCACTGGAAGAGAGTATTACTAATCAATCATGGCGTACAACACACCAGTATTTCAAGGATGACGTGGATATTTTTGGGTGCTTGGAATTCTCTCCGGCACGGCACATGCTCAGCCATTCTGTGAGTACCTTCCTTCTTTTGATGATGCACTTGTTTGATCTTCTGCTAGACCCCCAATGACATTCCGGGGGTGTCCAAGGCTTTGGCCGGTCCTACGGGCTATCAATGGAGCAAGGATATATGTCTTCCGTCGGCAATACTTTCAGGTGTTCTTTCTATTATCCATCCGCCTCTATACCATGCTGGCCACCTTGCCATGCAACACTTGACTGACTGGGCGACCGGCCATGATCCCGGAATGCTGGCGGCACTTGAAAATTGGTCCACTGTCTTCACCAATATCTCGCTAATTGTCAATCGAAGTACCCCCCTCCACAGGGACCCACACTCTCGAGCAGATTGGTATGACATGCTAGTCAGTGTCGGTAATTATGATGATTGTGCACTGCACATTCCCAGTCTTGGGATTCAGGTATTGTACAATCCCGGCACTGTCGTTGCATTTTCCGGCCGGCTCTTTCGGCACGGCGTCAACAAGGTTGACGGAGCGAGGTGCTGTTTGGCGTATTATATGAGGGATAATATTCACCATTGGTTGAGGGTGCCACAGCCTCTTGATTGGGTGACGCCAGATAATGTCCGCAATGCACTGGTGAAGCATTGAATAATTAGCTTCCTGATATGATTGTTTGTTGTACTAAAATGTAATTCTGATGGTATGTAGTCCAAATTTGTTGCCGATGGGATGTAGTGCCGCTCGGCGAGCCCAAAGTCGATTCTGGCATGATCACAATGATCCGGCTTGGTCAAGTGTAAACATTCAACAGGGCGGCACATTCATCATTCCAGCATAGTCAACACTTTCCGGCAGATTCAACAGTTCGGCACAATTATAATTCTGGCAGCGTGAACTAATCTAGCATCAATCATGCTGTTGTGTAGTGGCGTGTCAGGATGCTTCCGGCAATGTGTGCCACAATGATGATAGTGCCAAATTGTTGATTGTGCCGAACTGTTGACTGTGCCGGAATGATGAATGTGCTGAATGGTTGATTGTGCCACAGGGTTGACTCTGCCACAATGTTGAGCCAGAACGGTGATTGTGCCGGAGGGTTGATTGTGCCACAGTGTTGACTCTGCCATAATGTTGACAGGCCAGCACAATCAATACTCCGGCACAATCAACCTTGCGGCACAGTCAACACTCCGGCAGGATCCACATCCCGGCAGTCAACAGGCCGGCACAATCAACACTCCGTCAGCACAATCAACCCTTCGGCGCCATCATTAGTCTGGCCCAGTCAACACTCCGGCACCATTACCAGTCTGGCACAGTCATCATTCCAGCACAGTCCTACCTCAGAGCGTGCTCGACCTGGACAGCTTGTGCCGCAGTGTTGACTCTGCCGTAATGTTGACAGGCCAGTACAATCAATACTCCAGCACAATCAACCTTGCGGCACAGTCAACACTCCGGCAGGATCCACATCCCGGCAGTCAACAGGCCGGCACAATCAACACTCCGTCGGCACCATCATTAGTCTGGCCCAGTCAACACTCTGGCACACTCAACCCTCTGGCACAGGCAACATTGCAGCCGAGCCAACACTGCGGCACAATCATCATTTCGGCACAATCACCATTCTGGCTCAACATTGCGGCAGAGTCAGCCCTCCGGCACAATCAACCTTTCAGCACATTCATCATTCCGGCACAGTCAACATTCCAGCACAATCAACAATTTGGCATCATCATCATTGCGGCACACACTGCTGGAAGCATCCTGACATGCCACTACACAACAGCATGATTGATGCAGTGAACTATGACACATAGGTTATAGCTAGCTGTTGCACCGGCACACAATGGTTTCTAGCTGCGGTAGTTGATTGTTATCAATGCCAGCAGTCGTGGAACTATGAGGACCACGGCTGGTAGGCCCATGATTGCACCTCTTCCCTTGGCAGATTTATATTTACATATTGGCCGAAGGGTGTGCATGCATGGCATTCAATTGCTGCTGGTACATGGCTTTGCCATTGCTGGCTACCAGCGAATCTACATGCCACTGTCCATGACCCTCCCATTCCATCATCCATTCATTCCAAGGTATGCACCCCATAAATACCTTGCAGTTGCACCTTGTTTTCTCCACTAACAGCCACTCGATGATCCATGTTTCAAATATGTCCTCTTTGCATACCATATAGTGGTATTTGATGCCGATGGTCAATGCCAATCATACACAACCAAGTCTACCATACATTTGACATTGCTTTGCTGCATAGCATGCTCTCCCCATCTCTCCGCTCATATTAGCCTCCTCCTTCTGATCTCTCCAAAGTGTTTCCCTATACGAAAGAAATTGTCTTGTCCAGGTGGCTTCACATGTCAATAGTTTTACCTCTTCGTCCCACCTGTCTCGCAATGCTTTCACCCTCAACCAATGCACCCGGTAAACTATACATGTCAGCTGGTGTTAACATGAGGAGCAATCATCTTACATTCAGACATCCAATCATTGACTTCTGTATCCCGCAGCACATCCATTGTCCAAAACCAGGCCAAAGTGTCATCCCTATGACCCCTTGCATTTGGGTCGGCAATGGTTGCACTGATCTTTAGGTCTTCTTTCCTCAACATTTTGTATCGGTTCAATGTGTTGCCGCTTGCATTCAATGCTATCATTTGTTTCCGGCACCGACGATATATTGCCGCATGCCGCTGCACTTTCACATCGGCACTACCCACCTTCCCCCAGGCCCTCGTAGTCATATTGTATGTCCCGGCATGTCTGACGTTGGTCCGGAAGATGACTGCCTTGTGTGCCAGCGAAACCCTTAGTTCATGTAGAGCATCGTTGGCCTGACCTTCCCTCAATCGTAACTCCTGATCCACCATGGTTAAAAGCCCCAACCTATCAGCTTGCTGCATCCCCAGGTACGACGGCAAGGGCAGTACCACAGCATCCGAGTAGTTGGGATCTTGTGGGTGGAATGTGTCTGAAAATACATCTTCACCATCACCTTCATTGATGTCCGTTGTGGAAATGAGATTATCCGAGATGTCCTCATTCCAATCTTCGCCTAGAAATTGGGAAGCTGATTCACAGAGCCGATCAATTTGCATCTGCAGGCGGTCCTGCCGGCGGGCAATAGACAACCTTTGTGTTTCCGTCGCCCTTGCATGAATGTGGCGGACATCTATGGCCAAAATAATTTGTGATTCTTCGGCTTTCAATACCCTTGCCATCCATGTTGCTGCCCCACGCATACGACCATCTGGTCCCTGATTACTTATAATATCCATTTCGATCGACTTCGTTGTTTGAGCTGTCATTATAATACATCAAATTTGTTTGAAATCAGCCAAGCAAGTAAATACCTTTTTCCAGCTGCACCTCAAATATGTCCATTGATTTTGGATCAGTAGCCCTATTCTCCAAAGCCGATTTCTCTTGCTGTGCCCAAAGCTCATGCAACTCGACCGGAACCCTTGTATCAAGCTCCGCAAATGCTCCTTCCGCGGACATCAGTGCCTCTTGAGCATTCTTCAATTTTCTTTTCAGGGAGATGGCTGTGCAATATGTCGTTGGCATACTTCACCCAAAATCTGCAAGATATTGTGATACCACTCACGCATCCGCACCATCTTTAAGAAGTTGTTGTCATTCATTTGAAAATCAAGCAGCTCCTGTCTATGCGGCGTTGCCATTCCGCGGGCCGATGGCGAAATGATGTTAAGAGAGGACCAGAGAGTCTCCATAATTTCACCATCGACGCGGCCTACACCAGAAATGAAATTGGGAGCATATCGGGTGAAACATTCTGCCTTGTGACCATGTACATGCCAGAGCCCAATGCTAGGTTGAATCCATAGCCCAGGTGGTAAGGATATAAAATTGTTTGCTTCTAGCCGGCGCTTTAGGTTTTTGCTGTATTGGCAATTGATGTCATAAAAGGTTATGACTTTTTGTTGCGGATCCATCCCATGTTGCACGGCATGTGCCAGAGCATAATCCATATTTACCTGCCTATCTTCCTGTTAGGGTGGAATGCATGCAACATGTCGGCACATACTGCTCTCCCTTCTGAAAGTCAACCATTGCATGGGGTACAAAGCATCCATGCCGCGCACATGCACACCCGCCAATTCCAGTAGATGCCAGCTGATTTCTTTTAGCATTTGCCTGGTTTACTGCTTGATGGTTGCTACAGTCAGATTTCTGTGAATTCCATTACAATGCTGAACCGTATTGTAAACATGTGCAATCACAAACCTCGACCCAGTTCAATGTTCCGGCCAGATAATCCTTATATTCCAGCATTGTAACCATGAATCCCATTCCGTCCATGAGCCAAACTTCATTAGCTGAATTCTTTGGCCGCATATGCTCGGCCTTGAAGTTTCCATCCATCACGATGGTCCTAGAATATTTCCACCTATATCATGCAGCTGCTCAATAAGTACAAGTAAAAATAAAACATTACTTACTCCGAGAGGTCTACATCTTCACTGGATGGAATGTTTACTCCTGGTTGTGGGCATGCCGGACAGAACAGCACCAATTCCCCCCTCTTGGGATCAGGAGATCCTGGATGAAAACCTTGCCATTTCAACAGCTTTAACAGCCTCCACATCCTCGACACCCTGAGTAGCTCTCTGTATCTGTTCTTGGATCAGTGTTGGTGGTGTCATCGGGTCCTTAATATCATGCTTTGAACTCACCGGTACAAGGCTGGGAAATGCATTGGATGTGACTCGCCGAAGCTTGCTGTAATAATTCATGGCAGAGGTGCCGCACTCCACATTATCCATAATGAAGTCATCCAATACTTGGAAGGTGAATACAGTCCTAGGTTCCTTTGTAGTTGCCGGGAAGAGTCCTGCTTTGACCAACTGCAAATGCAAAGCTCCTGCATCTGGACAGTTACAATACCTCACATCGCAAAAATGTACCCCAGATGTATGCACTACAGTTAGGCAAGACCTGTCCGTTCCTCCAGAAAGATGATGTGGTCTTGGTTGGTCCTGAATATCCTCCCATTCATCCTCAACATCACCAGCAATGTCCTCACCATCCATCCTGCCATTCGGACGCGGATCCCCACCATGGCCGAGGTGTACCACCAACCCAGCCTTCTAAATGAGTTGTTGCTGTATGCCACGTAGAATTGATGACTCACCAGTCATAACGATGATTCCTCAAAGAATGTACCGTTCCATTGGTCCACCCGGTGGAAGGGCCGCAACTTGTGTTCCTTTCTGCAACAGGAACTGCAGAGCAAGGGCCGGTGGATGCATTCGGCGCATCTGTACGTGCCATCTCCTTGACACAACATGCAGACCCTTGGGTGAGGGGGTGCCTCCATGTCCAGAAGGACCTGGAGGTACCTCTGCTTGTATGGCAACCATGCCAATAAGTAACTGTCCTATTATGCCTTCAGGAGGACATGGCAAGTGCAGGATCGGAATAAATCACACACCTGATTCTTTGACACACCTGTTCTCTTTCGGGGTGGAAGATCATCCATGGAAATGTATGGCTGGCCATCATCTGGAAACAGTTGGGATTGTTCTAATCCTATAGATGCTGACTGGGTTGGAGTGTCATTTGAAGGAGCTTTTCCATGACGGGCCTTCTTTCGGGGCGTTGCCTTCACCATCTTATCAATAGATCCCCTCCTTGATTTGAATGCCTGCCATGTTACATGAACCACCGGAGTAGAGCTACCAGCAGGTTGTATCTTGGACTTTGCCATGAGTGGTATCTGATGAGGAAATCCCTGCACAAAGTCTTTCCACATTGTATCTCACTGAAGCCTCATTGAAACAGCATGGACAGTGATCGGAAAGGGATCTTTGGATCTGCCGATTTGGATCTAGCTTTTGTAATATGGACTTGAAGATCAGGCACCAATGCAAAAATCCCATATATGGTGGCCGCTACTGAATTAGATGCTAAGTTAAAGTCCGGAAATAGCTTGTTAGCTGCCGAACAACATAGCCGGCCCCAGAAGTAGCTAGCTCACCAATGGACTTTCCAAAAGAGGTCGGCGTGGAGGAATTGAACACTAATTGACATGGGAGAAACAATAGCTCGGGAATCCTTCAACAAAGTGTCCGGGACTTCTCTAGCACAGCACCACTCAAAAAAGTATCTAAGTCTACTCAACATACAGCATGGCCCGCAGTCGTTCATCCAGCAGATCTATGGAGAATCCTGATACAGAAGATGAGCAAGACCATTCTTCTGACTCGTCGGGCACAGAGGCACCACAAAATGTGGTAAAAACAAAACTCCGGGATGATGAGGTCGAGGTCCTTGAGGAAGCCTTGGAAGACTGGAAGGCAGCTGACAGCAACCAAAGGAAAGGTATGAAGAATGCCATGAAGGCAAAAATCAAAAATCTCCCTGCCAATAGCACACTCAAAGGACACGAATGGGAGAAGAAAAAAAAAGTGCGCCCCATTTCCATAACTTCACATGGACTACTGATGCATCAGTGATATCAGGCAATTAAAAATTGGTTGTATAACCACAGCCGAGCCCGTGCCCGAAAGGCCCTAGTAAAGTATGGACGTAGGTGGACTGCCAGATCAGTCGTAATGAAGTCGAAGAAAAAAGAAATCGAAGCCGAATTCGAACGGGCCGGAATTGCCCAAGGAAGCACAGGCATGATTAAAGGCTACCAAAAGGCGGTAGGATGCATCATGGGGAAGCTCACCCAGGAGGAAAGGGATGCTGCGGCAAAGCAGGCTGATGAATGGAACGAGGAGCAGCCGCCGGCAGAGGTCCAGGCCGAGTAAGTTTGACATGTTATCTCAACAATTATTCATCTGCAAACAGAATGGCCGAGACAAAAGGCCGACAATATGTCAAACAGTTTGCGCAGGAAATGTGGCGGCAGTGTGGGATGCGGGTGGTTGTGATGGCAGCATGGAAGGGCCGGAATGGTCAGCCCATGATGGGAATGTATGCAGGTGATTCAGTCACGGACCCTCGTAAAAGTGGGTCATCGGACGTGTACAAATGCCTGCAAAGGTGGGTCTAGCCGGTGCCGGCCGGCGTACGCAGCATAGCAACGGCCGGCGAGATCAGACTATGCAAATACAGGTGCGGCCTGCATATCAAAATATGGAGCAAGATATTGTAAATATGGTACAGACTGAATGCATGGATGATTGTAGATAGAGGGTCGGCCGTGGACCTAAGAAAGCTGCACATGGAGTAAGGGCCGGTTGGATTGGCGATATCACACCTGACGTAGGTATGGTACCGGCCTACATATTGATGCATTGTATATGTAGTACAGGCCGGTTGAATGTCGGATGTGAGAGAAATGTGATTATGGGTTCGGCCGAGTGAATCAATATGGTAAATAAGGGAAGGGCCGCCTCATAATCAAAACCTCTGACGGATGTAGCCATCGCACCGGCCGAGGAAGTGGAAGGACGTAGAGATGGTACAGGCCGTGAGAGGGGTAAGTACAATAGGTATTGTAGCTATTGGATCGGCCGGATACGACATCACGTGCGGGTATGGTATGGGCCGGGGGAAGTAGATATTGTAAACTTGGGAGGGCCGTCTATGTGTAATCTTGACGGGAATATGATTATTGGTCCGGCCGAATGATAGTCACATGGTCAATATGGTACAGGCCGCCTCAGGCAAGAATGTTGCAACATATGAGATGATGAATCGGCCGGAGGAGGTAGATATTGTAAACATGGTAGGGGCCGCCAGTGTGAAAATCTACCAGGTAACATAGTTAAGGTACCGGCCGCGGATATGGAGAAGTGTAAATATGGTACAGGCCTGGCTTCCCAATGTTGAGAGTAATGGAGATATGGTATCGGCCGGCCCACGTGCTATTGCATACGTAGGCCGCATAGGCAGAAATCTTTACAACAAATGTGGTTATGGGACCGGCCGGAGGAGGAAACTGCTGTAATCCTCGTAAAGGCCGGTGAGAATGAATTGATTTTGGGCCATGTAAGTGTAGGGCCGGCCAGTAGGAGGAATATTGTAAAGACGTTACCGGCCGCCTGAATTCACAATTTTGAGAGCCATGTAGGTATGGTATCGGCCGGGCCCAGGTGCTATTGCATATATGATGTACGCCGCTTCGGCGCACAATCTTCCAACCAACGTGAATGGTGGCCCGGCCGGTAGTGGAATATGCCGCACCCATGGTAAGGGCCGGGGAGGGTGAATTGAATGTTGGTCATGTAGATGTATGGCCGGCCGGCTTGAGGGACATTGTAACGACGGTACAGGCCGCCTGACTTCACAATTTTGAGAGTCATGTAGGTAGGGTGTCGGCCGGGCCCAGGTGCTATCGCATATATAATGTAGGCCGCTTCAGCCCAAGATCTTCCAACCGACGTGGATGGGGGCCCGGCCGGAGGTAGAAAGTGCTGCAATCATGGTAAGGGCCGGGAAGGGTGAATTGACTGATGGTCATGTAGGGGTAGAGGGGCGGCCGGCCTGAGGGACATTGTAAAGATGTTACAGGCCGCCTTACTTCACATGTTTGAGAGTCATGTAGGTATGGTATCGGCCGGGCGCAAGTGATATTGCATACCTAATGTAGGCCGCTTGGGCAAAAGATCTTCCAACCAATCTGGATGTTGGCCCGGCCGGCAGTGGAAGGTGCAGCAATCATGGCAAGGGCCGGCAGGAGTGAATTGATTGTTGGTCATGCAGAGGCTGGAGCGGCCGGCATGAGGAACATGGTAAAGATGTTACAGGCCGCCTGACTTCATATATTTGACAGTCCTGTAGGTATGCTATCGGCCGGCCCACGCGCTATTGCATATATAATGTAGGCCGCTTGGGCAAAAAATCTTCAAAAGTTTTTGTCTATGTAAATGTAGGACCGGCCGGCATGACGAATGATTGCAGATATGCTATGGGCCGCCTGGCTTTACAATTCTGAGAGTATCGTAGCTCATGGACCGGCCGGTGGAAGGCGTATTGTAAATATGCCGCAGGCCGCCCGGATGTAACATACTCCAGGTACATAGTATCGGCCGGGCGAATCCACATCAGTGATTAGTAGGTTGGGGACCGGCCGGGGTGTGCGTGACTGGGATTCATTGCGGATGTGGTCCTGGCCGCCCCATCCTCTTATTGGATCGGCCGCAGGTGTGACTCATTGCAAATGGAGTACAGCCTGTTCTATCCCAACACATAGGACTGGCTTTGCTGTGCAACAATGGTACCTGTAGATCAGCCGGGCTATGTAGTACAGCCCATCCCGCAACAAGCAAGCTATGGGACCAGTGCTGGGACCTTTTGTATGAATGAAGTGTGGGCCATACCTTTGGACAAATGTCATCAGGAATCCTACACACTAATCCGTCCAATGTTGAAATGTAACATACAAGTAATGATCGTAGTCCGTATACAGTATATTGGTAGTTGACAATGTACAACTACAAGTAAAGATGGCGATGTGCGTAAATAGTCCAGTGAAGTCGAACACAAAACAAGGCTGGCGAGAATGGAAAGATGACCTACAACGAGCCGCGGAGTTTCCTCGCAACCTTACGGACGCGGTTGGAGGACCTGGTCTTCTTTGACACAGCTGTCTTCTTTCGCTTTGACGGTCCAGGCCGGCCCTCTGATTCCAGTTCATCGCGCTCGCTACTGTTGGAGGTGGATGGGACGGAAGACAGTTCACGCGCCTTTCTTTTTTTCCCCTTTTTTTTCTCCTTCGCCGTTTCGGCCTCCCCTTGCTTGGAGCCTTCATCCACCGTCTTCGTAGCTTCCCGTTTTTCCTCTTCGTCCTTTCGTTTCTTCTCCTGTTCCTCCTGCCTCTCTCGTTCTTCCTCCTGCCTCCGTCGCTCTTCCTCTTCCTCCTGCCTCCGTCGCTCTTCCTCTTCCTCCTGCCTCCGTCGCTCTTCCTCTTCCTCCTGCCTCCGTCGCTCTTCCTCCTGTCGCTCTTCCTCCTGTCTCTTTTCCTCCTCCTGCCTCTGTTCTTCCTCACGTCTTTGTCTCTCCTCATCCTGTCGTGTTTGCTCCTCCTCTTGTCTCCTCTTTTCCACCTGGGCATGTCTCATTTCCTCCTCTTCCTTCCTCTTTCTTGCCTCCTCATCCACACTTTCTCCACCTACAGCTGGTTCAGCCAGTATCACCTGATCTAGCCGTGAACAAATGCCATCCACCTCCGCAAACACTCTTTCCACCTGCCGGACTCCAAGCAATGACGAATATAAAAACTCGGGGGCCGCTCTTTGCTCCCCATCTTCGGGTTGCTCCATCTCCTGGGCACTCCAGCAGTCGCGAATCAGAAGGCCCAGTCCCAAGACTACCGCGGTGCCGTAGTTGCGTGATTTCCACGGATAGCTTTTCAGCTCTGTAAGCGCCGCCTGGAAAGAATCTTCCGACTTGTGAATGTCCTCGGGCAGATATGTTTGCTGCCAGGACCAGCTGGCCCATCGCGGAAGCGATGGTCGTGGCTCCTCAGACGGTTCCTGCGGTTGGTGTTAGTAAAGAACACAACAGACCAATGCCAATAATTCATACAAAAGGTGGAAGGAGATACATCTTCTCCAACATTGCAACATATCGGGGATCAGTCGAGAGACCGCGAAGGAACGTGCCGCGATCGTCTTTATGAGCGGCTGGGCTCGAAGGTTCAACGGCGGAAGGCTTCTTGACAAGCCTTGGCAGAGGTTGAGCCTTACTGCCGCTCGAAGACCCAACTGTACCTTTCGCATGCGAGGACTTTTGAGCGGTGGATCCGCTCGGAGGACCAGCGTTGCGTTTCGTAGCAGTCGAACTACCGCCAGGACGCCTAGGACTACGACGAGTTCCGTTGTCGCCGTCGTCACTGCCCTCGTCATCTTCATCTTCATCTTCGCTCTTGTTTCCGCCGTAGTCATCGTCGTCATCACCATAGTCCGAGGAATCGCGATCAATCTCGACATATGCTCTCTTGCGTACTCGGCGCTTGGGCTTTTCGTTGGACGGGGCCGGCATATCATCGGGTTTAGCACCAATGAAACGCAGCACCACCTCGTTATCCTTTTCTCTCTGTTCCCAGTGGCGCCAGAGTTTGTCGACGTTCGATTTTGTGAGTTTGGAAGGGTCGCGGATAAGAAAGCCGTCGGGGTAGCAGGAGTCGTCGATGTACTCTTCTGGATTCTTGGTTAGTAGCAACCAAGGCACCAAGGCCCTGGAAGATCTGGTGAATTTCGCTGGGTAATTGGTATCAATCAATCGGAGCGAGCACGCGTTAATCAGGGAGACCTTACCATATGCCTTCTTGAATATCTCCCTCACCAAAAGCTGCTGCGATTTCAGCTTCAAGCCGAGTCGACTTGGAAGCCTCGGATTACCCGATCGATCCACCAGGACTTCAGGAATTGTTTCATCGTCGTCCTCCTCGGACGACCCCCCGCTCTCATCAGATTCTGTTTAAGTTGTATGAGTAGAGAAGCATTTGGACCTAATATGACGTACCACGATGCAACAGATATTCTGCAATAAGATCGGCGCCTTCCGTCGCCCATTTCTTGGCCTCGCTCGAATGGGTCGAGAACGCCTTTGACTGAGATTCGGGGGGATCCGTTTCGAAGCTACAGGCGATGAGTGCGAAGGTTATCTTGTAAGTAAACCGAAATCAACGTACATAGAGGTCGCCATGCCCGCATGTTTCTCGTAACCCGCCAACATGACGGCGTGGACCCCCATCGTACGTCTAAGCACTCCCAAGAATTCGTTTGTCACTTTTTTGAGGTTCTTTTTGCGATAGCTAGAATATAGATGCGTGAAAATGAAGACTGGATGAATGAAAAAACGCTCACACCACCTGTTGCTGCTTTGGTGCCCCCTCCTGATTCCACTTGACGGCAACTTTCTCAGCTTCCCTCTTCTTCTCCTTCGACAGCCCATCAAACCATTCATGGGCAGTTTTGGTCCTCTTCCCGAAAGTGGACTTATCCTTCTGGTCCCTGGAAGACTTGTCGAGAGCGTCCAGTTCGTCCTTGAAAAGTCGACCAGCCGCTCTGAAGGCATCCCATTCTCTCTTGTATTCGCCAGCTTTCTGGGGCCGAGCGGCTGCCTCACGCTCCTCGGCAGAAATCCTGGTGCGATTGTTCCTCGTCTCCAAAGCTTCCATGGCGGCCTCTTCATCTTCGCGATCCGAATCAGAAAGACGTTTGATGAATTCCTTCCTGATCCCCTGGAAGCCGAGTAAGTAATAAACTAGCCAGTGGATTTAATATTTTTAGTTACTCACTGCGCGAATGCTGTCTGGCAGCATAAGGTGATTGGCCTGGGGAGTTTTCAAGATTTGATCCCGACAATCGCGCAGGATCTGCGACCGAGCCTTGGCGTCGCCCCGTTGGGCGATATACTGAGCTCGATGATCCGCGAGGATCTTTGCAAACACGACAGTCCAGCAGGCCATTTGAGAAGAGTATGATCGAAAATCAACGACGAGAGACAAACCCTGAATCAAATTTGAACCATCACGTGATAGCATCAAGTAGCTCCGATTTTGCGATTGGCTCACCTAGTATTTACAACTGTCTGCCAGTATCGAAGTTACATATGGTCAAATCCGTTAGGGAATCATAGAATCGATCTAGTTATCAAGCTCGCTCGCACAACGTATACAGATAAAGCAACTAAATCCAGCCAAGTTTCAGCTATCGCGCGACAGCATCGGATGGCTCCGAGACCGGCCAGTATCAAAGTTACGTACGGTCTAATCTGTTCGGGAACCGTAAACTCGTCATTCGATAATCACACCTGGCACCACGTTTGTAGATTAAGTGAAAACTAAGTAACCAAGCTTGAGTAACTAAGGAAGTTCGCACACGCTAGCCCTCATCCATCCACCTTGGCCACCGTTCGATTTGAGCAAAGTAGCCCCCTTGGGACGTTCCACAGTCATCGTATGCGGCCAGGCCCGCCTGGCGTTGCCGTCATACCCACATCTCGGATACACACACTCGTACATATACCCACCATCCCGGGTTTGCACAGATGCCCATTTCTGAACTGCTCCACACTGGGGACACTGCATTGGCAGCTCCACGCCCCAAGGCTGGTAGTCGCGATGCGCCCAAACATATTTGACGACTTCCAAAACGTTCGCGTCTCCCTGATCACCTAAAGAGAAATGCACAACGCCAGTGTGCATTCCAAGGTGCGCGGACTCCTTCAGAACATGCTCCAGAGCATGGGTAAAGTCGAAGCCATGAATCACGACCGACTTGGTGACTCGCATCAACGCTTCCGCGATATTGACGGTTTGTAGACGGGGGGCATCAAATGCCAGAGCGTTAGATACGTGAAATCTGGAATAAATAGGGTAGGCTAGGAGGATATCGGACGACCGAAAATACTTACTCGGTTAGGGTGCTGCGCATCCTATTAAAGCTCTCCTCGTTGTTCACAACGGAACCGCAGGCAGCGATATACATCATACTTCCGCGGACGACCTGCTGGAATGGTGTAAGGAGTTCACGAAGGAACTGTACGTAAGTCAGCGTCAACGAAGGAAAAATATATACGTTTAATCACTCACGCTATCAACAGGAGCAGCAGTTACAACGCCTGATTCATCCGGACCGATGAATAAATCCCCGGTGTCCTCGTCACTATGGTCAGTGAGAATCAAGACAACGCGATTATACTCCGTTTTGAGTTCCTGCATCAACCTTTCGGCACGGAGAGCGTACTCCGCCGTCGCTTCCGCTGTACCAAACTCGAACGGTATGTCGATGACGTCCAGACCGCCGTTGGGAAAGTAGTCCGCCATGCTTTGATGGATTATTCCTGCATGGAACGTAGATACGATCGACGCCAAGTAGAAGTGGATGAAGAGCGTCCGGGGAGCGAGAATGCGTCCGCAGGTCGCTAATTCGAACCTTCCCGATACCTGTAGAAAGTCCGGCAGGATCTGATGTCCGCTCCTCGTAAATCCCTGCGGAGTTTGATACCGGTCAATGTCCTCGAAGGTTGGGGGAAAACTCATACTCACAATATATGGTCCGTATTGCTTGGCACGTTGACCGACCAGCAAATGACACGATACGCACCGGAAGTGGACAGAATCTTCGTTTACCACCTGCCGGTGTGTTTCTGGGACCCGTATACATCTTGTACACATAGCGCGAGGGCAGTCGTTGCACTTGTACAGGAATCCGCCGTCCTGGCATAGGAAACAAAACTAATATACGTTAGACGCGCGTCAAATGTAGCATAATCTATTACCATTGGTCCTGAAAGTTGTAGGGTTGTAGCGGGAGCCCGTTTCATTGGAGGGATAACGATGGTTGGGGCTTTGCCACGGGCCGAGTTCTTAATCGACTCCTTGATTTGCTGAGCCTTTGCTTGCTGCGCACATATTTGGCGGCGAGGCGATGTGATCTCAGCACGCGGGGCCTTGCCACCTGAGCTCTTCTTGGCTGTTTGCTTCGTGCGAGCCATGGGGAGGAGATAACAAGTAAGTACGACAGGACTGCGGGTCGCAAAAGTAGAACAGACCCGAAATCGATCACGTGAAAACCAAACAGGCGCAAATTCGACCTTGTTGATTTTCGCAAGCTCCCCAACGACCAATCACATAAACATGACCAAATATTCCGCGTTTATAAGCGTTCCTTTTCCACGCTCCGACTTTTCTTTTAACCGCCATCTTCTCGATTTCTCGCCCACCTCAACCTTTCGCATTCAGCCGCTAGTCTCATCATTTATCGATACGTTCGACCGTTTTCAGAACAGTTCGTACGACTAATCTACTCACAGCTCAATGACAACGCGCGTTCATTTCAACAACGGATCGTTTAGCTAGCTAACGGACGATTCACGCCAGCTCCCGCTGTTTCTTTTTTATTAGACAGCACTGCAGGCTGTCTAATGAAAAAGATCGCGGGTGGTACGAAGGTCAGCTTTATCCAACGCGTATTTGTGCTGACGTTTCATGTAGGGCTTACGGGCTATATCTCCCGAACACGCCCTATCAGCCACCTCCTTAAGATACAACCAGTTGGATTTGCCATCGGTGGACGTCTCTGATCTTACAGTCGTATGTATGCGCTAACTTTACCTTGAGCTGACGTTTTCAACTCCAGATATTTTTTGTTTTGGGGCTTCACGCGAGTGACAGTGATCTGTGAGTGCGCTTGCACTCCCGTCATTGTCCACGTTTGGTTCAGGGGGCTTCATGTTCGCGGCAGCGATCTGTGGGTGCGTTTGCACGTTTCAGGGGGATTTCACGTTCATCTGTGGGTGGGGTCGCTGTCCGCGATTGGTTCAGGGGGCTTCACGTTAGCGGCAGTGATCTGTGGGTGCGTTTGCACTCCTGTCGCCGTCCGCGATTGGTTCAGGGGGATTTCACGTTAGCGGTAGCGATCTGTGGGTGCGTTTGCACTCCTGTCGCTGTCCGCGATTGGTTCAGGGGGCTTCACGTTAGCGGCAGTGATCTGTGGGTGCGTTTGCACTCCTGTCGCCGTCTGCGGTTGGTTCAGGGGGATTCGCGTTAGCGGTAGCGACCTGTGAGTGCGCTTGCACTCCCGTCGCTTTCCACGTTTGGTTCTGGGGGGCTTCTTATTAGCAGCAGTGATCTGCGAGTGCGCTCGCATTCCTCGCCATCCTGCTTTTGCAGGTAAGGAACCTTTTCTTTCTTTATTTACAAATACTGACGATTGTCTGTCAGCGTATCCCAAGGACGGCGGGTAAGGCGCTCTCTTTTTGTTTGCAAATACTAATCACACTCTGTCTCCGCATCCTGCAGGTCGCTAGCCATTTGCCCCCGTCTCTACCTTACAAGTATTTCCTGCGCGTACCCTGAGTAAGTAAATCACCCGTATGAAACTTTGCATTCGACTCACCAATCCCTCAGCATTCACACTGCCGCACGGACCCTTTGCCTAGGAGTTCCGGGCCTAGTATCAAGGTTAGGGTTTGTTCTATGCTAATATACGTCTGCTGATTGATATACCGCCACGTACATTTGCCAATTAGCGTATTCGGCTGCTTTCGATACTAGTAGATTTCTCCTTGGGAGCCAGTTTGCCAAGTGGAGGGCCCCCTCTTGACAACCTGACTCCCACTTTATTTTGGTAGAGCATTGTGTTTAGACTACCTATTTAGTAGTACTTCACTCGGAAATTTGAGCTCTAGACTTGGGTGTCGCAATATCAATTTGTCAGGCCATTCCAGGTCACGTGATCGTGTGATTTGACTAAGAGCTTGCGCTGAGTTAGAAGATAGGGGAGAGTCCCGGTGAGCAACAGTACCCAATGAGGGTTGTCACGGTCTGTCGCCTGGATTATCGGAGAGGTAGCGATACCTTTTGCAGCCTGCGCTATCATCAATATTTGATGGCTGTATCACTTGCTCCGAGTTCCGTAAGTACGGACGAATATCAACTAATCTCCTCGCCTCAACACCAACAACGGCTCAAAAAGAAACAACCCTGCGCGCCCGAAGTACCTCCTATTCAACAACGCCTCATTTATAGGACTTACGCTGAGATACGTCCGTCACCATTGAACCCACCAGTCTATCGCAAATCATCGAAGCACCCCAATGCGGATACCCAACAAGATACTCCAACAAGATACCTTACGTAGTTGTCCCGCAAATATTCGCTATATAGTACAGTGGTTAGCCCAATACATTACATTCCTACGGCCCCAGGGAAACGCATCTTAGCGCAAGCGTTTGCTTGTAGCGGTATATATATATCTCCAATAGCCAATACTTTCTCTGCGAAGTCCCCCCGCTAGCATCGCGAATAGTTTCGTCGTACAATGGTCTTAGGATGTAGTCTATATTGCTATCGCACTGCGCGGTCGTATCTGCGTATGTAATACCGTAGCGGCTTGTGCGGGCTTCAAGCTTTGTGCCTGATTGACCGCGTAACCAAATCAGAGTTAGAGTTTGATGCTTTCTCATCAGAAGCAAATCCAAATCCAAATCGGATTTAGACTTTGATGCGAATAAAGGCTTACTGCATTTAGGATGGTTTGATTTTGAGGCCGTTCTCACGAGACGGAAATGCAACCTGGTTGCCAAGGAAAATTTTCTCCATTCCACCATGTCCTCTGAAGAGGAAATCCGCAGCTCTATCTTTTCTTACCTCACTAAAATCCTGGATGATGCAGTAAAGGACACCTGCCTGGTTCAAGGGACCCATATATCCGCCCCAAAATTACAGAAACCCAGGTATGTCTTCAGGCAGCGTTTTCGGCCTTGCTGACATCGCTAGAATGAGGGCCCAAAACGACTTGTCAAGCCTATATGACATCCCAAATTCGGGAAAGTGGTCGGAGACTCTTCCGGAGCAACAGTTGGGCCTCAGTGCCGCAACAATTGCGGCCGCCTTTCTTAACCCTTGTGAGGAATTTCCCGTTTCCATGGAAAAAAAATTTATTAGAGGTCTAGTGGTGGTGAACTGGGACTCCGATAGATTTGCGCAGACTGTCAAGGGTGGAGCTTCAAAGTCTACCCGCCATCCTCAACTGGAAAAATTTTTTGAGAGGGCCAAGCTTGGCGTCATCGATAAACCAGCTACCGTAGTGGACAAACATGGGAAGATTCTACTATGGTATCTCCCCAACATACTTCGGGATGACTTTGTGGTGAGTTGCGCCTAATTTACTACTTATGTTGAATATCTTGATTGCGGACTGTCTGCAGGCGAAACTCAACAACGCCGTGAAAGACTTGAAGTCAAATTTAGTCAACAAATCTGCAGATTCATTCAAAACTCGCTCTTGGCGATTCCGTAACTTCCTTCCTAATCAGAAGAATTTCGGTTCAGGCGTGCTATCTATAGCCCCTGGGACATTTATGGTGGGGCATAAAGTAAGTTTGATGAATCAATATGGACTTCCATTGAGAAAATGTTAACTTGCTGCGTTAGCGTCTGGTGGATCCGATTTTGCCAACCATTTCACTCAAGTCGCAAAAGGTTCGACGATGGTTGCAGAAGGTAGAACTCTTTGAGCGGTTCGCAAATGCTATCTTGGGCATTGTCCATCCGGATCTCCTCCAGGCTGGCTTAGAGGCAAATGCGATCCTTAATGACAATTCGTCTGACAAGCCTTACAATTGGACTTCGGCTTATTCTGGTATGGATCTTATTGTCAACCGGATCACACCTCCCCACAGGGATGCTGGCGGCGCCCTTTCCTTTTATGATCTCCTGGTTAGTTTAGGCGAGGGGCATCAAGCCAATTTCCAAGTGACAGACCTGGGCGCATGTTTTACGTACCAACCGGGAACACTAATTTTCCTGACTGGGAAGGTATTGGAACATGCAGTGCCAGCTTGGGGAGGGGGGGAGAGGGCCATAATTGCTCACTACATGAAGGACCTTCTGCATGACAGGATGGATGTGCCATGTCCCTCATTGCCTTCTCAGATGGGCTGGTGGGCAAACTTCGGTTCTGGGAAGTAAGTTCAGTTGTTACTTAATGGTGGGTAGTGATAGCCGTTACTTATTGATCCGATTGCGTAAAGGTGATGACAGCTACTTATTTCAGTTAGGCCAGATAGGGTAGCAGGGGTGTTACTTATTGATCGGTGTGATTGCATAAAGGTGATGGCAGCTACTTATTTCAGTTAGGCCAGATAGGGTAGTGATAGCCGTTACTTATTGCTGTGTTGAAATTTTACTCGGTATGATGACGGGATCTAGGGCAAAGAAACTTAGTTCGCTCTGGTAGATTGTCAATCCAGACAATCATGTCTCCAGTACCTCGTAAGGAAAAAAGAAACAGAGCCAGAATCCATGGATCTGGTGGCTCCAGTCGCAGGTCTGGGCATGCGGGCATTGTAACCCATACCCCAGTCCGAACTAGAAGGGGAAAAATAACCTATGAAGAGGTTCCCGCCTGGCAGTACTATCGAGCTTCTTCTACTGAAGAAGATGAGACTCCTGCAAGAAAAAGGATAAAATCACCAAGAGGGGCTGCTGAGGGTAGCCACCTTCTCAACGAGGTTTCTCAACTGATAGATGAGCAAGACCCTGCTGATTTCCTTGCATCTGCGAGGCGGAAAACCAAGGTCAAGACCATCTTTTAATTCAGTCCCATTGATTTTCTTATCTAGTAAAAGACCCAGAATGACTTTTTGTCGGAATGGATTCCCTGGCGAGCTCGGTATCTTTCGATAATCTTGGAGTGCGAACATCCTGCTTTGACCGAGGAATGTCAAGTTTGCCACCAGGTTACTGCTAATATCCGATGCCTTTCTTGTCAAACCGGTTATATGTGGTGTGGGCCCTGTGCTGTCACGTCTCACATCCGTAATCCCTTTCACCGCATTCAACAATGGACCGGACGATTTTATGATAATATCACCCTCCGTGATCTTGGCTATGTCTTTAATCTAGGTCATAATGGAGCTCCGTGCTCCAACAATATGTCGGAGTATGGGGGGGACTGGTTCTGTGATAAATTCGCTGTTGTTCACTCTACTGGAATATTTGTACACCGTCTGAGGTGGTGTAGGTGCAATGATGCAAGTCTGGAAGACCGGCACCTCCAGCTGCTTCGGTCTCGTATATTCCCATCTACTGTCATTAGGCCCCAGACTGGATTCACCTTCGACGTCCTGGATCATTTCCTCATTGATGCTCTGGAATGCAAAACTTCCGCCCGGAGTTTCTATCAAAAGATCTGCCGTTTCTCAAATAACGCCTTTCCAGACTCCCTTCCAGTAAGTCTTTCAACTACAAACTTTCCTTCTATGCTACATGGTTTTATTTAGGATCGTTATCGGGAATTGCTGAGGGTCTCTCGGATGTGGAGAGATCTCTCCAACAGGAAAAGGGCTGGCTTTGGTCACGATACAGAAAGGGATCCTAAACATGGGGAGTTGGCTGTATTTTGCCCTGCCTGCCCCCAATCAGGAATTAACTTGCCAGGTGACTGGAAGGATGTCTATACTGAGTTGGTTCTTTGTTATATTTTGGAAAAGGCTTGACGCATTGATTATTATTCAAGGGATACTGTGGCTGTGCGATATGTGGTAGATGGAAACTTTACAGCTCAGCACATGAAGATGAGGAGGCCAGAATGCGACATTGCCTTGGCAGATGGACTAGGGTATATGGTTGAAGATGGCCCTTATCAGAACCATGTATCATCAGCCCATGAGACCAAAGAAGTGCGTATTTTGGATACCTGGACAACACCATTTCATCTTGATGGGTCAAACAGAAATCATCTTGTCAAAACCACCGTGCTGTAAATCAAGCAAATGTAAATCGGTCTAATCTCCGCGCCACTGGCATAGGGGCCACTGCCTGTGCGAGGCATGGCTGTTTTGTGCCCCATTCTGTAGTGGATTTTTATAAAGGAGAGCAGTGCGTCAAAATCCTTTATATATCAGAAGACAACTATACTGATGTACCGGAACTTAGGCAAAAAAATATTGATTACTCCATCTGTCAAGCACTTTCATATAACTCCGCAGGAATCACTAAAGCTCTCATTATTTATGACGTGGCTTGCCAGTGGTATGTGAAGTTTGCTCGGAGGGTAGAAGCATGTCCAGCCCTTCAGATCCCCGATGACATGGACATTGTCCCAGCAGTTGGCAAATTCCATCTCAGTGCCCATAAGTTGGATTGTTTTGCACGGTTCAGTCTCATGTTCATGCAGGGAGCTGGTCATATTGACGGTGAAATTTTGGAGACCCTCTGGGCCCCATTTAACAAGGTCTCTCCTATGGCCCGATCCATGAGCCTGGCCCATAGACAGGAGGTATATGATGATCATATGAGAGACTCAAACTGGAAAAAACTGGTTGGGATAGGTTTATTTTTCTCTGTCTTTTAATTTGCAGGAACTAATTCCTTGATTCCGCAGTCAAATCTCTATGCAAGAAATATCAAGCAGCTTGTGACGGTGTAAATTTGACCAGAGGCCCTTTTGAAGAGCTTACAGCTTCCTTGGATCCAAACAAAGTGGAAGAGTGGCAGAGAGCAGCTGATGATGCAGCATCCCAAAGGGGTGATGCCCTGGATATTTACAAACTCAAAATGGAAAAAGGTTAGCCGCCAGTTCTTGTCTCGACCATGGGAAAAGTTGACTTATCTGTCCATCCTTTCAGCACCTACCTTGGCTGAAATGAGACTGCAGTTGACGGAGTCGGGCCTATCTGTCAATGGCAGGGATGGATCAGTGGCTTGGTTGGTAGAGGGGATCAATATAGAGGAAGCGCAGTGGGCATTTTTCATATACCAACCTTACATTTCCAGTGGCTGATATTTTGACAGGGATGCCTTGAGGTCCGAGATTCGCCTTCTGCCTACTACTCCATCTGCTACACGAAGGACTGCTGTTGCAGAGAAGCAACAAAGACTGCTTGCTAGAATCGTGAAGTTCCACAATTCTTGCGAGCGTTTTATTGATGTGGTGGAGGCAGAGGACATTTTTGCCCCGCAAGATGACCCAGAATTTTGTGCCGATGAAATTGGAGGTCTTGATGAGGACTTTTGGCAAAGTTCAGCAGTTGAGGATGAACAGCCGGAGGATGAGGATGGTGATATTTTCCCAGAGAGTCAGGGATTGTGGATGCCATCCTCTATTGGGATCCAGACCACTCCTGCAGCAGGCTGGGAGGATTTGATTAAAGAGGAGTTGCAACTTCGAATTGGGCAAGCTAACGATTCGCTACAGAGGCTTAGGACACACCTGGGGGAAAAGTCGGTCCTGTATAGGATTTATGTCCGGAGTTCAACTTCAGTGCGAACTGACACAAGGGCAAGGAATGATATCCAAAAGATTGGATTGAAGGTCAACAGGGATGTCCGCAGCTATCAAAGGGCTCGGAATGCCATGGCGAATCTGGGGGCTTCTGACAGCATTTTGGAAAAGTATCAGGTTTTGTCCCGTGAAGATTTGGTTCTTCTGCGGGACATGACTGAGGAGAACAGGGTTGGTCAAGGATCTGAGGTGCTACCTTGGTTCTGGCAGGTTGGGGGGATGAATACAGATCCCAGATCTGAATGGGATGACGAATGTGAGTTGTCTGCAATTGTGAAGGCATGACTGGAAGTCCAGTGACATCTGTAAAGTTTTGAGGGTCAGTTGGCTGAAGGCAAAGGCAAGGTATGATAGATGGAGCGAGGAACTCAGAATGGTACAACACGAGATGTTCTGGACCACTCTATGGTTCAGACATCAGGAAAAGGAGTGGGAGAGAAGGTTTACAGTGAACACGCAGCCTGGGCATCAGGCATATGCTGCAAAGCAGCAGGCCCTTTGGGGAAATTTTGTGAAGAAGGCTGAGGAGGGTTTCAGAGGGAAAATGGCTGCGATTGGCTAGTCTGTGTTTCCCCTTTCTTCATAACAATGTGTGTTAGTTTGGCTTAGTTTGGCCAGTTGTGTGAACCAAATGATGTGTTTACAAGTTGGCTTTGCGGCCCATACTGTTTCTGCGTGATTGAGTTGCACCGGCCAGGACGGTCTCTGCCACTTGTGGTATCGAGGTCGCGGACCAGTCTCCCTTGCGTGGAAAAACGCCATCCGGCCGGTGGAAGATTTACAGACAACGTCTAGTTGGACCTATGCGGCCGCAGCTGGTCTACAAGAGAAGGTGTTTGTCGGCCTTCATCCCCGCATGGCGGCCTGCATGCCCGTCACACGGCCGCACGTGTTATTACAGAGCGCCCGTTGTTCGGCCGGCAGGATCCGTACGTAGCCCGCCAAGGTCCGGCCGCCTCTCCGTTACAAACATATATATTCTAATACAGCGCAGGCCGGGACTGCTCCTGCAATAAAGTTGTATTTTGTTTTTCTCCCGGCCGCTACGAATACTGCCGGAGTATAGCGCACAGGCCTGTCCTTTACCTGCGTCACCGGCCTGCACCGCTTGTACATTCGAATCTGTATCGGCCGGGCGCATCGCTGCGTACTTTTCCTGAGGGCCGGCCGTACACAGCCGTATGGTTCATTTCCACCGGCCGCCCCTGGATCGCAGGGTAGAACATAGCCGGCCTTACCTGCATACGCGGTACGTTCACCCAGTACTTCGCCTAGTCTTGATTACCCACTCAACCCAATCAGTAGTGAGCTACGTAAATTAAATGAGAAAATACAAGGTATGGTTTTTGTCTTTGGGTTCTCGAAATAGTGAGTGCAAATGAATGTCATTGAGATTACTAACCACTACTACTCTAAGTAACTAAATAAATAATAAAATCTACTTTTGTTTGTCTTTGGGGCGAGGCGTGAATGCGCGACTTCCACGCGGTTTCTCGCTTTGGCAAGTCGTATTACGCCCGTAGATTGTCATGTTGGCACCTCCAACTGATCCGTACTCTCCATCGTCTGGTTCCTGAGGCTCCCCTGCATTCTACATTCGAAGGTAAGTTGACTAAACCTTACTAGTCACTCTCGAGGTGTCGCTCTCGAGGTGTCCAAGTCGACCGCGATGCGTTGACGTGTCCAGGCTGAGTTTTCTCGGCTTCTGGCGTTCGACTAACGTTTATAGGTTCGATCTTGGTACGGTCGGGACACCTGAGTATACTGGGTATACGCACCAGATAGTATCATTTCGATGGGTTCCAGAATGTCTGCTTGGCGTTGATGCGCTCTAGGTCAGTCTGCTGTTTTCCGCTTTGCTGACGTTAATATGATCGATATTGAGTCTTATGCCTCGCCTTCACCGTTTAACGAGCCCGTACGGACACTGTGCGGGTTGGACTTGTTGCCCTGACGACGCAGGTAAGTTTCCTATTCTTTTTCTTCGCCTGTAGTGCAAGCGCTGACTCTCTCCAGCTCGCAGTGCTGCGATGACTCGAAGCGAGTCAACGTTGCCGCTGCTCGTTGTGCCGTCCACGTTCACCCGGTCTGCCAGCTCCCTCGACTTCGGCGCTCTCGTCTGTACCCTCACGCGCAGTCTCGACTCGCCCGAAGACGATCCGTCGACTTATGGTCTCCAGCGCCTCGACTGGCGCGTCCCGCGGTGCGTATACTTTGATATCACCTGTGGTAACCCTTCTCCATCGATTAGCAGGTCTGGACATTGTGATTTCATGCGGAACCGGTGAGTTTGGCGTTTTTGAGCCCGTTTGACGTGTTCCGTTCCGTTTACAGCTGTTTCTCTCGTTGCCAACGGTCTGCCCGTCCGTGCGCTCCCTGAAGATGTTTGGCTCTTCTGGGGCCCGTTCTCAATAGGTATATCTGCCAGTTTTGGTGTCGGTTGGGGCGTACTGACGATTTCTGGTGCTTTTGCAGATTTATTCGCGTCAGTTTGAGCACTTGGCACATCTGTGTGCCTGCTCGACGCGTCTATTTGACTCCTAACGCCATCCATCACGCCTACCAGCCGTTTCGGATGTATTAGACACGTGCGAAGCATCCGCTCCGTTTCCAGGACGGTTCGTGCGATTTGCTTGCAAACCCATCCCTCTAAGGTGTACGCCCGGTGTTTTACCGCCGCCTGGGCTCTCCGATTTGATTGATATGGGTACAAGTCCGTCTGCCTCATCTAAGGTGTCCGCAGGCTCCACTTCTCGGTCTGGATCCCTGTCCATCCCAGGTAATTACTGTAAACCAATAGATACCGTGTGTCCATAATTATATGTCCAAAAGCGGCCGGCCGGCGCCGGCAGTACGGCCCGCTACCCTAGGTGTGCCATAGGTGCATCCAGGCACGTGAATTGTGTGGCTGCGCCGGCCGGTACCGCTCCTGCGGTTGGCAAGTTTTACTTTTTTCTCGCCATCCATTGAGCAATATAAATACCTTCAGCTGGCTACTGGCGCGTGAATTCTCCCTTTCTTCACTCCATTCACCATGGCCAGCTTTGAATATGGATCCTTGCCTGACTCCATTGACTTTAACCTAGGTTGGTATTGTTTCATTCATTCATTGATATCCTTTTCACATTCTTAGATGATTATTTTCATGAATCATCTGGTTTGCATGGGCAACTTTCCCAGTTTGTCTTCCCTGATGATATGGTTGCCACTGAGCCTGTGTATGACCCTGGTATGTGTTGCTGCAGTCAGATATGTAATGAATGCTAATGCACTGTCAGCTATCTTGGTCAATGACCCACCTTTTACAAACCCCCATCCTCCCACACCTGCCCCTGAGTACCCTGTACTTGTGACCATTCCAGAGGCAGAGGCCTGTATGTGTTACTCAGTTTCAGTAGTGGATACATACTAACCTTTGCTTTCTGCAAGCCAACCCTATCCCCCCTGCATCCTACCAATGCAACATCACCCCTGGATGTCCCATACCCCTTCAAGCAGACTCTGCAGACATCCGGAACCATCTTAAGGTTCATGGTATGCTGTACAAGATGAGTGAGAAAGCTGCCTGTCCCTGGCTTGGCTGTGGCAAGTCTATTGTATGGAATAACATTGCAAGGCATATTAGGGAATGTCATCTAGGTATTGGGCGCAGCCAAAGGGACAGAGCATAGGTGACTGGTCTGTACAATTGTAATAAATGTGGTGTCATTTGTGGAAATACAATGAACCTTTGCAAGATAGTTTCCTGTCTTACAGTCATTGGACCATACAATGCTGTCCCTGGCCGAACATAGTTCTGCCTTCTGCCCAAATGGAGCCTGTCACTGCACCGGCCTGACCCACCTCTGCACTTCTTCATCGCACGGCCTGTCCCACCTGTGCATGTCATCAAGTCCCGGCCCGTCCCATCCCTACGTTGTTCTAAAATTCAGCAGTTTGGCCGGCCTGTCCCACCTCTGCATGTCTCTGCATCGCGGCCTGACCCCCTGCTACTGTGGTCAACCATATGCCAATTACACCGGCCTGTCCCATCAGTGCAGTTATGTATATTACGGCCTAACCCACCTTTACATCTTTCGACCATCCAACATTTCTGTCGGCCTGACACAGTTCTATGTTGTTCCGCCATGCAACACTGGCGCCGGCCTGTCCCACCTTTGCATTTCTGCAAATGGCGGCCGGACCCTGCCTTACGTCGCTTGACCACGCAACCCATCCGCCGGCCTGACCAATCCCTACGTTGTTCGACCATACAACCCTTTTGCCGGCCTGACAGTACTTGTGCCGGCCGCTGCTATCCTTTCAGTTCTTCACATCACGGCCCAACCTACATTTCCATTGTTCGATCATACAACATTTCGCCGGCCTGACCCAGCCTTACATTGGTCCACTATACAATGCTGGCACCGGCCTGTCCCGCATTTCTGCATATGCCGGCCTGATCCAGCCTTACGTTATTTGACCATGAAACCCATCCGCCGGCCTGACCAATCCCTACGTTGTTCAACCATACAACACTTCCTCCGGCCTGACCCACATGTACATTTTTCGACCAAACAAGACTTGTGCCGGCCTGACCCATCCTTGCAGTTCTTCACAATACGGCCTAACCCATCTTTACGTTTTCCTACCAGACAACATTTCTGCCGGCCTGACCAACCTCTGCATGTCTCTGCATCGCGGCCTGACCCACCACCACTGCGGTCAACCATATGCCAACTACACCGGCCTGTCCCATCGTTGCAGTTCTTCACAATACGGCCCAACCCATCTTTACGTTTTCCTACCATACAACATTTCTGCCGGCCTGACCCCGCTGTACGTTGTTTGACTATACAGCCCTCGCACCGGCCGGTCCCATGTGTACATTTCTGCATATGACGGCCTGATCTTGCCTTACATTGTTTGATCATTCAACACATGCGCCGGCCTGACCAATCCCTACATTTCTCTTGTGCCGGCTTGACCTACTTCTGCATTTCTTCATAGTTCGGCCTGACTGCCCTCTACATTGCTCAATCGTTCAACACTTGCGGCGGCCGGTCCCCTTCGTGCAGTTGTCCACAGCGCGGCCTTACCCAGCTTTACATTGTTTGACTATACAACCTCACACCGGCCTGTCCCATCTATACATGTCCAACCACCCCGGCCTGACCCATGCTTATGGCACTCCGCCATACAATACCTGCGTCGGCCTGTTCCAGCTTTGCCTTCCTGCAACCCGCGGCCTGACCCATGCCTACATTGTCTTCCCCTATAACCGTTGCCCCGGCCTGTCTGAGATGTGCATTGTTACACATCCCGGCCCAACCCTACCTTACCATTATCGGTTGTCCCAGTTGTGCGGATGTCGGCCGGCGTCGGCTAGACCCACCTTTGCAGGCATTTGTACACGTCCGATGACCCACTTTTGCGGGGGTTTGTGACTGAACTATGTGCCGTGCATTACATGCATCATTCTACGATTTCTTGGCCGACCCTGCGCGGAGCATGGAGTTTGCCATCAAAATGGAAGACATTCATTGTCAGCTTACATGGGCTTGTGTTCGAGTCATGAAAACTGGGCTGTGTTTCAATATCTGTCGATTGGAAACCTCGTACCTACCAAATTCCAAGGTCACTGACCTGGACTGGCGAGTCCATAAATATATCCCTGCCCACATGTCTTATGCCTGTCGACTCTGGGCTGTTCATGTTCAGGAGGTACAGTTTGGGAGGAACTTGGCACGAGAAATGGAGTTGCTGTTGAAGGACAAATTGCTCTTCTGGATTGAAGCACTCAGCCTATTGAAGGTGCTCAATGTTGTGCCTTCACACCTGGTAACTATAGCTTCATGGCTGGAGGTATGTTTATTATGAATCTGATCCCAACCAACACTGCTAATGAGATTATTTAGAAGGGTGATACCTTTAAACAGGTGTCAGCAATAGCAAGAGATGCCATCAAGTTTGTCCGTGCATTTAGTGGTGCCATCATGGAAAGCACTCCACACCTGTATATCTCAGCTCTGCCATTCTCTCCAGTAAAATCCATCATTTATACAGAGTTCTCACCCAAGTACTCAAATTTGGCCCAAATTGTTGATGGAGGAGAGCTACACTGGCCAAACCTTCAGCTGGCAATTAGAGGACATCCCTACACCTCTGTTGCATTCTCACCAGGTGGAAAGAGGATTGCATCAGGTTCATTTGCCAACACCATATGTTTGTGGGATGCTGAGACTGGACTGCAGCTGGGTAGCCCTCTCAAAGGGCACACTAACTGGGTAACCTCAGTGGCATTCTCACCAGATGGAAAGAGGATTGCATCAGGTTCACATGACAAGACCATATGTTTGTGGGATGCTGAGACTGGACTGCAGCTGGGTAGCCCTCTCACAGGGCACACTGACAGGGTAACCTCAGTGGCATTCTCACCAGATGGAAAGAGGATTGCATCAGGTTCAGATGACAGCACCATATGTTTGTGGGATGCTGAGACTGGACTGCAGCTGGGTAGCCCTCTCACAGGGCACACTCACCATGTAACCTCAGTGGCATTCTCACCAGATGGAAAGAGGATTGCATCAGGTTCCTGGGATCATACCATATGTTTGTGGGATGCTGAGACTGGACTGCAGCTGGGTAGCCCTCTCACAAGGCACACTCAGAATGTAACCTCAGTGGCATTCTCACCAGATGGAAAGAGGATTGCATCAGGTTCATATGACAACACCATATGTTTGTGGGATGCTGAGACTGGACTGCAGCTGGATAGCCCTCTCACAGGGCACACTGACTGGTTAACCTCAGTGGCATTCTCACCAGATGGAAAGAGGATTGCATCAGGTTCATGGGACAAGACCATATGTTTGTGGGATGCTGAGACTGGACTGCAGCTGGGTAGCCCTCTCACAGGGCAAACTAACTGGGTAACCTCAGTGGCATTCTCACCAGATGGAAAGAGGATTGCATCAGGTTCATATGACAAGACCATATGTTTGTGAGATGCTGAGACTGGACTGCAGCTGGGTAGCCATCTCACAGGGCACACTGAGCAAGTAACCTCAGTGGCATTCTCACCAGATGGAAAGAGGATTGCATCAGGTTCACATGACAAGACCATATGTTTGTGGGATGCTGAGACTGGACTGCAGCTGGGTAGCCCTCTCACAGGGCACACTAACTTGGTAACCTCAGTGGCATTCTCACCAGATGGAAAGAGGATTGCATCAGGTTCAGATGACAAGACCATATGTTTGTGGGATGCTGTGACTGGACTGCAGCTGGGTAGCCCCCTCACAGGGCACACTCAGCCTGTAACCTCAGTGGCATTCTCACCAGATGGAAAGAGGATTGCATCAGGTTCATATGACCACACCATATGTTTGTGGGATGCTGAGACTGGACTGCAGCTGGGTAGCCCTCTCACAGGGCACACTCGCCCTGTAGCCTCAGTGGCATTCTCACCAGATGGAAAGAGGATTGCATCAGGTTCATATGATCACACCATATGTTTGTGGGATGCTGAGACTGGACTGCAGCTGGGTAGCCCTCTCACAGGGCACACTGACTGGGTAACCTCAGTGGCATTCTCACCAGATGGAAAGAGGATTGCATCAGGTTCACTTGACAACACCATATGTTTGTGGGATGCTGAGACTGGACTGCAGCTGGGTAGCCCCCTCACAGGGCACACTCAGCCTGTAACCTCAGTGGCATTCTCACCAGATGGAAAGAGGATTGCATCAGGTTCATATGATCATACCATATGTTTGTGGGATGCTGAGACTGGACTGCAGCTGGGTAGCCCTCTCACAGGGCACACTCAGAATGTAACCTCAGTGGCATTCTCACCAGATGGAAAGAGGATTGTATCAGGTTCATATGACAACACCATATGTTTGTGGGATGCTGAGACTGGACTGCAGCTGGGTAGCCCTCTCATAGGGCACACTGGGGGAGTAACCTCAGTGGCATTCTCACCAGATGGAAAGAGGATTGCATCAGGTTCATATGACAAGACCATATGTTTGTGGGATGCTGAGACTGGACTGCAGCTGGGTAGCCATCTCACAGGGCACACTGAGCAAGTAACCTCAGTGGCATTCTCACCAGATGGAAAGAGGATTGCATCAGGTTCAGATGACAGCACCATATGTTTGTGGGATGCTCAGACTCAACTGCAGCCAGGTAGCCCTCTCACAGGGCACACTAACTTGGTAACCTCAGTGGCATTCTCACCAGATGGGAAGAGAGTTGTGTCTGGCTCAGGTGACAATACTATACATATGTGGGATTATCCCCCAGATGATTTGGGCAGTCTGTTCTCCTATCACATTCCAACACAGGCCCTTCTCCCACTCTGCTATTCTCCAAATCCATCTCATGCCTTGCTGGATTCCAATGTGTATACCCACAAAACTGATTTTAACACACAGCATATTAGGGCTTTAGTGGGGTCACAGGGTAGTGGATGGATTGCTAGCCCAGAAGGTCACCTGCTTCTATGGGTTCCATCATACATGCCAAGACCATCATTATATTTACCCAGTATGTTATTTGTTTTAGGGAAACATACCAAGCTTGACTTGAGCAAGATGGTTCATGGTTCCCAATGGGTAAGGTGCAACTATCCACAAGATGTAGTAGGAAAATGACTGTTGTAGTTACTAGGAGTGCCTTCACTTCCATTTTCATGTTCCTTCCATTGTAATAATGTCTACAAAATTTATGCCCATGTTGAATTGTTTTTGTCCTTAAATTTGGTGTGAATGTAGGGACAAGTGCAGGTTGGGACCAGTATGTACTCACAAAGTGCCAGCTGCATCAGCACAAAACATGCTTGGTACTTGATGTGGCATGTCAACAAGTATGGGATTCTGAGACATCATAAATACCTAATGAATATGGTTTCATGCCAAGCTAATGCTTCTTTAACTACATCAATTGTGACAACAGACAGTACACTGTCAAAGCACCCTAATCACCAATCTAAATATAAGTCATCAGTCAATCATTCAGCCACTGATTGTTGGTGAGAGAGAGAGAAAGAAGGCACACCTTCAGATGAGCCTGCATGTCAAAGAATAAGTTCTCCAGGTTGACATTCCTATGTGCGACGTGTTGACTGTGCAAATACGACACTCCCATCAATATTTACTTGAAACAGCACTCAACTTCGCTAGGTGACATGTGAGCCCATGCACCTGGGTAGGCCGTGTTATACAGTCAGCAGATGATGACAATCGGCCATGCTACACAGGCTGGCAGAAGTGAGGCTTATGACTAGAGCTTTTCCATATCACAGGGGTCAGCCCCCGACAGCATTGTCACCAAGTGACAACGGTGGGCCCATGGCTCTGTTGTCATCATGGGGTAGGGTGAAAGTCTTAAGCCAGACAAATTGGTGTCATCGTGAAAATACTCAGGCTGAGAGGAGTAGCATACCAATAGAATCCTTGATTAGCTAGTAGCTGGTTCTTGAAGTTGAGTTGTTTTGTGAAGTAGCGAGTAATGAGAGAACAGTTGAACTGTATTGAACTAAGGAACAACTGGGAATCCTACAGGGTATATATACCTGTGGTACATGGTCTGTGCGTAGATAAGTATTATTCTCGCCTATTTCACCATATTCCCATATGTAGTAGGTGCAGTTTCCATAAACATAGTTATCTGGAAACGTGCCTGTAACGTGCATCAGCATGTGATAGTTCCAGCTATCTTGTGGAGCCAGTCATGTGATCTACCAGTAATCCAGTTGACACTACTTTGAATCACATGTAACTGTGATCTCTTGAAATCTCCAAGATTAGATTAAGATAAGATATAATCATACTTTCTTGTCGACAATGTGTCAGCTGCATCAATTTAGTTCTGGTGGTTCCTCGTGCTGGATCTTGGCCTAACAGTAGTTAGTTAACACTATATCCACGGCAATACATATATATAGAGGACATAGTATCTAGGGCCTGATGGGTATACAGGGAGATCAACCTTGCAGCCCATCACACTCAATGGGAAGTCTATTCACAGGCCTGCCCAACTATATAGTTGTTCCCACATTGAGGGCTTGTTTAATCCTCTGGGACACCCCATTCATGGCTTGTCACTTTAAAATGTACTTGCAAGGTTTGCCTGCATAGCTAGATAACACCTCTGCTAGGGCCTGCCCAATGCTATGGGATATCATGGCCATTGCCTGTCAGACTGAACCCATATGCTGGGTGCACTGACTATAAATGACACTGTCTCCAGGGCTTGCCCACAGTTATGGGACACCACACCTGTGGCTAGCACCCCTTAAAGGTACAGTCTCCGCACAGCCCATTGGAATGCAAGGGACAATAGTTCCATGGCCCTTTGGTAAGAAAGGGACTCTGTTGTTACAGCCTGATCAAAGCCTGAAACCTATTCCTCTGGCCTGCCAATAGAAACAGCAAACAATATTTAGGGCCTGATGCAAAGCATGGGACACTGGTCTTGAAAAAGTGTGTTGGGGGGGTTGCTACAGTGGACCTAAAGGACAGAAGCTGTGGTAGGAAGTTGGTAACCCTGTAGTAACTACTACAAGTGAGTATGTGTAGAAATGAGTGTGTAGGACTACTTACCCTCAGTAGATGTTCAAGCTACTGAGGGACTAATAGGAAATACTACTGTGTATGTGCGCTCTGAGGGCTTATGTAAGCGTCACCTGGTCACGCACCTCAGTACCTAGCAATGCATGCTGGTTAATTTACAACAACTGGCACTGCAGCCCTCCTACTCACTCCTATTTGTTGGGCTCTATAATAGAATAGAGAACACTATATCCAGGGCCTCCTGCTCTTATAGATGATATGGTGCCTGGGGCTGTTATGTAATCATGGGACACCATCATGGGCTTGACACATTGTGTGACACCAATTTAGCAGTGTGCCTTGGGAACTCCAGGAGGCGGGGCCTACTCTGCTACTTCTAGCCCCTTGGCCACAAGTCCATGGCTACCCTGCTGCTTTGGCCACCATGCTGCTAACAGTCCTTTGTCAGCAGTGGCCATCCCTGGTTCTCTGACCACATTGCTGCAGCATACCGTTTGTTTGCTGTGATACCACAGCTGTCCTTGTCATAGTGGCAGCTACCATTGCCACCTGGTCATGATTGGTTAAGCATCACAGCTGTGAACTTGATGACCAGCATAAGGTATCAAATTGCAGCACCCATTGTATTGGAAGATGCAGATGACACCTCCACCCAGACATGTGCTATTCCCATTCATGCAAATGTGTTCCCTGTGTGATTTCTGCCTTATTGTTAACCTGGCCAGGTGTTGCAGCCGCAGCTCAGATTCTGGCCGGCAACATTATATCACATGTGTCTTTGGCTGATATTTGATTAACCAATTATTGTTGTGATGAACATATATGTGTATTCATACAATATTTACCTATGGTGGTGCTCCAAAGACTCCTCCCATTTCTGCTGCAATGCATTTGGTGCACAGGTTAGCATCTCAATGTCCTCCATCCTTTTTGCACAATGCTGCATCACCTCCAGAAGTACCATGCATTTGACAAGGCCTCGTCTGAGATATACCCAACAGTGAGTAGAATGGTGAGCTTTCTATCGGCAACCTTGGCAAAGCTTTAGTATCTAACACAACATGAATAAGGGAGCATACCAGGTCCACTGGAAAGAATGCCTCTGCCCTGATACCATGTCCTGCAGTGGCCGCATGCTGTACCCTGCCGTACATGCACTGTGGCCATTAACCCACCACAAGTTTTCCACTTGCAGTGTACTTGGAACCTGGACTTCGGCAGCCTTGGCATGATAGACATTCAACTGTCACATTGCCGCATACAGTCTTGCCAGCGGTGTCACACACCAAACAGGTTTGGTGCAGTGAACATGGAAGATAACACCTATATCAAATGATCCTTATGCTAAGGATAAGCACGACGGACCCTCATCATAGCCATCTATCGCACAAGAAGACTATCCTGATGTGAGAGATGAATGCCAATGCAGACAGTCATCTATCGCACGAGAACCACCAAGAAGCAGAAGAAACTGAAGGAATAACGTCAATTGTGGTATGAGAAAGGAATGCACACGTCTGCAGTCCAACTCCCATACCAGAACAATCAAAGAAGCTGAAGAATTGATGGAGAAATGAAGGAGAAAGAGAAGAAATGGTTTTTAGCGCCCAAATGTCATTTTTAGGTGCCCAGTGCCGGCATTCCGATATTTTGAATAGCTCCATCATTTCTGAAGCTATCAGGCACGTGACTATACCGTCAGAGAGCCTAGAACGTGGTCTATCTGCCTGTCAAGTTCCGACGCAAATCCATTCATTTCCCACGGAGATATTTCCCCTGCAATCCAGACATTCACTTCATCGCTCACTATGGAGTCCGTATTTATTCTGGATCATTTCTCCGCTATTGCTGCAGATCTCCACTATGTCCTGCTCTTAGGACAGCCTCTCCCAGAGTTCCCGTGCACTGCCTGGCACATATCTTCCCAGCATGCTCCCTCAGTCCCTCTCGTTCTTGGTCAGCGCGTTCTCCTCATCAGTCCTGCGTCAAGGACGTACTTTGGTCATCTTAGGTCTATTGTCAAGCTTGAGAAGTCTTCTCTGGTCGTCTCTGTGTCCCCTGAGCCCTCAGCCTATGGTCCCTTCCTCCCAGATACTTGCCATGTCCATCTTCCTCTGTCATTCGTCTCGCTTCCCTGGATGCGTCAAATTCAGTACTCTATCCGCTTCCCTACTTTCAGATGACGTCCCCCAGCACCATGACAGTTGTGCCCCCACTTTATAGTGCTGTTAGGAAGAAGAACCCTCTCTCGTTCTTTCCCAGAAGAGAGCTCATCAAGAGAGCCCATGGTTGTGCTTCAGCAGCGCTAGAACACATGCACTATACCTTAGTGTATGCTGACCCCCCAAAAGACCTCTGGACCCCTGGTACCCTTCTTGTGGCTGTTTTGTCTCGGATCAATCCCCCTGTTTATCTCAGATCTTCCCCATTGTTGTCTCATCAAATTCTTGATGGTACACAGCCCCCCATCAAACTTCTTAGGCTGTGCATCAATGACTCCTTCTGCTGTGCAGTGACTCATCCCTTGCTTACTGATGCTCTCTTGTCATCAGTATTACTCTATCCCCTTTCGCATTTTTGGTATATTACTCAGCTGATGACTCACTCCCTTACCAATCAATCTTGTCATGCAGCTTACTCATTCCTTTACTCAGCAGCTTATTCATGCTCCCTATGCTTACTCATTCCTGCTTATCCCTTGCTTACTGATTGCTTACAAACCCCTTACAAAGCTCTTACCAATCCCTTACCAATCCTTGACAAATTCTGCTTACTCCCTTCTCTTTTTGTACTTTAATGCTGTGGCCCCCCATGTATTTAAACCCCTGGGCTCAGCCCAGTGAAAAAAAAAGACCCAATTGCACGAAATTATCCCTCTCTCAGACTCTCTCAGTTAGTATCCCCTCAGCTCTTTGAGTCTTGTAGGCTTCAGTGAAGGTCTAAAGGCTCTAATATCTCAAGTTTATTCAATCCATTCAAGTCCAAGTATTTCCCTAGGCTCAAGCAGAGTCTAGCCAGTCAATCCTTCATCTCTCATTGCTTCTGGACGTTAGGAGCCCCCTTGTCCCCTTGCTGCACCAATCTCTAGGTGTAATATCGCTGTTTCAGCCTCAGTCAACTCAATCCCTGCTTTGACACTTCCTAGGCTTTAGGAAGAGTCCAGACCCCTATCCCCTTCATCATCTATTGCTCCTGTACCCCAGGAGTATCCTGCATCATTGTCTGCATCACCCTGTTGGTGTAGATCCCCTTCCCCCCCTCCTCAGCACATCCTCTCTGGACACCGTGGAGGTAAACCACCACTCGCACATATTCGTAGTCCTTTGTTGGTGTTGTGTTTGGGTTATTACTCCGACCCAAATCCTCACTTTGACTCACAGCGGCAGATTTTCTAGTACAACCATTCTGTACACCCTGCTCGCCATCATTGGCAATATCATCTTTGCACCCATAGCCTGGCATGTGGCAAGCACACGTTCTAAATTTGCCTGGGGGCTCATGAGTGTGTTAATCAAATGTAATCATTCTCCACTTACCACTTCCATTTGTACGTTTGCATGCCATTCAGCTGTGGCCAGCATCCCCTTGGGCTGTTGTTGAACCGCATGCACCAACCATCAAAAGTGGACTCCAATGTATTGCAATACCATGGACAGTTTGCAGGTTTCACACAGTTCAGATGTGGTATGTATTCATGATTGATGGTGTGATGGCTGATTCACCCTAAGCCTCATAACATTCAGGTAATCAATGTTCTCATGGTCCACATGTCACCTGATGCATAATTACCACATTGTGCAACCGGGCATGTGTTGTTTTGCACTGGCCAATCACCAATCAGCCTTGTTTAGTGTATCTAGCCAAGAATGGAATATGTTGCATTGCCATTTGCAAACAGATGTCCACAAGTTGCTGCACATCTGTCAAGTCCGAGTCTACTCCAGTAGGAGGTCCGGTCAAGTCCAGATGAAAGCGGACAAAGGAAGAGTGCAGAGGGCTGGATGAGGGATTAGTCCGGCCGGAGTTGGTGACCGCTGTCACGCACCAAACAGGTTTGGTACAGTGAACATGGAAGATAACACCTATATCAAATGATCCTTATGTGAAGGATAGGCATGACGGACCCTCATTGTAGCCATCTATCACACAAGAAGACTATCCTGATGCAAGAGATGAATGCCAACACTGACAGTCATCCCTCGCACAAGAACCACCAAGAAGCAGAAGAAACTGAAGGAATAACATCAATTATGGTATGAGAAAGGAATGCACACTTCTGCAGTCCAACTCCCATATCAGAATGATCAAAGAAGCTGAAGAATTGATGGAGAAACGAAGGAGAAAGAGAAGAAATGATTTTTAGTGCCCAAATGTCATTTTTAGGTGCCCAGTGCTGGCATTCCGACTTTTTGAATAGCTCTGCTGCTTCTTAAGCTATCGGGCACATGACTATACTGTCAGAAAGCCTAGAGCGTGGTCTATCTGCCTGTCAAGTTCCAACACAAATCTGTTCATTTCCCATGGAGATATTCCCCCCACAATCCAGATGTTCATCTCATCAGTCACTATGGAGTCCATATTTTCTCTGGATCGTTTCTCTGCTATTGCTGCAGATCTCCACTATGTCCTGCTCTTAGGACAGCCTCTCCCAGAGTTCCCATGCACTGCCTGGCACATACCTTCCCAGCCTGCTCCCTCAGTCCCCCTCATTCTCAGCCAGCACGTTCTCCTCATCAGTCCTACGTCAAGGACATACTTTGGTCATCTTAGGTCTATTGTCAAGCTTGAAAAGTCTTCTCTGGTCGTCTCTGTGTCCCCTGACCCCTCAGCCTATGGTTCCTTCCTCCCAGATACTTGCCATGTCCATCTTCCTCTGTCATTCGTCTCACTTCCCTGGATGCATCGAATTCAATACTCCATCTGCTTCCCCACTTTCAGACGATGACCCTCAGCACCATGACAGTTATACCCCCACTTTATAGTGCTATTAGGAAGAAGAACCCTCTCTCATTCTTTCCCAGAAGAGAGCTTGTCAAGGGAGCCCATGGTTGTGCTTCAGCGGCACTAGAACACATGCACTATACCTTAGTGTATGCTGACCCCCCAAAGACCTCTGGACCCCTGGTACCCTTCTTGTGACTGTTCTGTCTCGGATCAATCCCCCTATTTATCTTAGATCTTCCCCATTGTTGTCCCATCAAATTCCTGATGGTACACAGCCTCCCATCAAACTTCTTAGGCTGTGCAGTGACTCATCCCTTGCTTACTGATGCTCTCTTGTCATCAGTATTACTCTATCCCTTTCACATTTTTGGTATATTACTCAGCTGATGACTCACTCCCTTACCAATCAGTCTTGTCATGCAGCTTACTCATTCCTTTACTCAGCAGCTTATTCATTCTCCCTATGCTTACTCATTCCTGCTTATCCCTTGCTTACTGATTGCTTACAAACCCCTTACAAAGCTCTTACCAATCCTTGACAAATTCTGCTTACTCCCTTCTCTTTTTGTACTTTAATGCTGTGCCCCCCCATGTATTTAAACCCCTGGGCTCAGCCCAGTGATCATAGACCCAATAGTACAAAATTATCCCTCTCTCAGAGTCTCTCAGTCAGTATCCCCTCAGCTCTTTGAGTCTTGTAGGCTTCAGTGAAGGTCTAAAGACTCTGATATTCAAGTCTATTCAATCCATTCAAGTCCAAGTATTTCTCTAGGCTCAAGCAGAGTCTATCTTGTCAATCCTTCATCTCCCATTGCTTCTGGACGTCAGGAGCCCCCTTGCCCCTTTGCTGCACCAGTCTCTAAATGAAATGAAACGAGAGATGGCTTACCACCCATTAAATTCATTAGTGAAATCAGAGAACTCATTGCCTTCTTCACAGATGCTCTCGGGTGAGATTGATAAGAACTGAGGTAGAACTAGACGGCAGTCAGTGTGCAACCCAAGGCAAGTAGAAGGACTACCTACAATGTTAGATCAACGAAGACAGCAAGGCATGCCAGGTGGTGCATGGCGATGAGTGGGTGGCCTTCAGTGAAGGGAAATAATACCTATGGTGTTAATGTTGAAGCAATACCTATATACATAGAGGAACTGCTACTCCAACTCACCTGTTGGGTGGAGTGCACAACCAGAGATGGTAGCGGTAGCTGGTTAAGAGCTGTTATATTATATAAGTGATGTCCATTGTTTATATACAACAAATAGTGTGGACGTGTGATGTGTGACATGTAACATCTACTCTAAAGAGGACTATTACTAAGTCTACACTAATATGGGTTGCAGTCTTCATCAGCAAGGTGACAATTTCTCTGACAGCACTTAGGTGTCTTAACAGTCTGAAATGGTCTGACATGACTTAACAGTCTGAGAGCATCTGGGATCAGACTGGGAGTTCTGGAATCAGACATTTAAGACCACTCCAGAGCAGTCAGAGAAGTCAGACCCCCAGACAGTAAGTCAGTCAGACACTTAAGACCACCCAGACCAGTCAGACCCCCCAGACCATAAGTCAGTCAGACATTTAAGACCACTTCAGACCAATCAGACCAATCAGACAGTAAGTCAGTCAGACATTTAAGACCAGTACAGACCAGTCAGACCAGTCAGACCCCCCAGGCAGTAAGTCAGCCAGACACTTAAGACCACCTAGACCACCCAGACCACCCAGACCCCTCAGACAGTAAGTTCATCAGACACTTAAGACTACCCAGACCACCCAGACCCCTCAAACAGTAAGTTAGTCGGACACTTAAGACCACCCAGACCACCCAGACCACTCAGATCCCCAGACAGTAAGTTAGTCAGACACTTAAGACCACCCAGACCACCCAGACTGCCTAGAGTTCTAGACAGTAATTCAGTCAGACAACTAAGACAACTCCAGATCAGTCAGATCAGTCAGACCCTCCAGACAGTAAGGCAGTCAGACATTTAAGACCTGCCAGACCAGTTAGACCAGTCAGACTGATCAGACCCACCAGACAGTCAGACCATTCAGACACTTCGGACTGCTCCAGACCAGTCAGAGGGGTCAGAGAGGTCAGACCCACCAGACAGTCAGGCCAGTCAGATACTTCAGGCCAATCCAGACTAGTCAGAGTGGTTAGAGTTGTCAGACATTTTAGGCAGTCAGACCAGTCAGACACTTCAGACTGCTCCAGACCAGTCAGTGGTCAGAGTGATCAGACCCACCAGACAGTCAGGTGAGTCAGACAGTCCAGACAGCTCCAGACCAGTCAGAGTGGTCAGACAAATCAGCCTAGTCAGACATTTAAGACCCTGCCAGACATATTAGACTAGTCAGATTAATCAGAACCCCCAGACAGTCAGACCAGTCAGACTCTCCAGCCAGTAAGGCTGTCAGATAGATAAGAGTAACCAGCACAATCAGGCCCCCAGATAATAAATCACTCAGAAAATTAAGACCACCCAGACATATCAGAGCAGTTAGACTCCCCAGACAATAGCAAGTCAGTCAAACAGTTAAGAATACTTCAGACTAATCAGGCCAATTAGACCACCCAGACCATCAGACCATCAGACAGTCCATAGGAGTCATAGGACCTTCCAGCCAGTTTAGTCAGACAGTTAAGACCATTCAGACCTGCCAGACCATGACAGAAAATTATTTTCTTTATTGCAATGCACATTGCGATGGATGAAAATTGTAATTGTAATGAGAACTTTAACATTGCAAACTGGGTTTTGATACTGCTTGCAATGCATTGAAATTTATTTATAAATTTTCCGACACAATCCAAAAATGTAACTAACAGAGAAAACCTAATAGTCAATCATTGTTGTTGTTGTGTCTTGAGAACAAGCAATAGTGTAATAATATATTCATGTAACTTGGGGGTCCCTGTTGTCATTTGGGCATGGGTCCTGAGGGCACTGCCACTAGAGTGGTGGCCAATGGCATAGGCATTGCTCTAGATGAGAAAATTAGGGCCATACAAATGCAGAGGATAGGAACAAAGGATTAATACCCATTCATCCCTGCCTGTGAACACCACCAAAGGTGTCCACATGTTCACACTGGTCCCAGTGTCAGTAGTATTGTAGCAATAACATGTCAATAAAAAAGAGTCATTAAAACAAATAATTTTCATTATATCAAGGTGTGACATAGACTAAATACTATACTAAATAAATTGCATCATCGTCGTCGTCGTGTGATCATCGACGCGAGGTGGTGGATGGTAGTGGGTCGGTGTTGTCGCTGGTTGCCACCCATTGCATTGGTGGTGTTGGTGTCATCGCCGTCATTGCGTTGGTGGGCCAGTGTCTCATCGTCATCAATGACGCAGGCAGTGGTGGTCGCATTGTTGACCTCGGTGATGGGGTCGTCATCGCTGCATCGTTGAGGCAGTTGGGTGGTGGTCGCATCATTGGCCGTTGTCGTCGCGTTGGTGGTTGACAATGCCAGTGGTGGTGGTAATGGCTGTCATCGTCCATTAGTGGGGTGATCATCGTTGACACAGAGGATGATGGGGATGTCATTGTCGTTGTCATTGGTGGCTGCGTCAACCTGGTGGTGGGGTCATTGTTGGTGGCCGCGTTGACGACACAGGTGGGGTGTCGTCATTGTCACATTGGTGGTGGTGGCCGTCGTCATCGTTGACGACGCTGGTGGTGGGTGGTGGTGGCTGTTGTCGTCACGCACTCGCCATTGCTGCCCTCATCCTTGTTGCATCGTCCTCGTCATGTCGTCCTCGCCATCCTCATTGTGTCGTCGTCATCATCATCCACGCGGGTATTGGGTTGGGTGATTTGCTGGCGGTGGTGGTGTTCAACGCTGGGGCTGGCATAGTCACCGTGGTGTTACCGTTGTCGACGACGTCATGGTGGTCATCGTTGTTGCTGGGGGGTTGCGGGGTGGTCATTGTCAGTTGTGGTTGATGGGTGCCAAGTACTTACCTTGGTGCAGAACGTGGGATTTAGAAAAAAAATTGGAGTTGTTGTGATTACAAATTACGTCACAATAACTCCAAATTTTCTCTACATAAGTCCCGTGTCACCACTCTGCCTCACATTCAACCACGACGATGACGCGTTGATCACCACCACCCATGATGACAACGACTCGTTATCAGGTATGTACTACAACATCCAGTTGCCTACCACTAACACACGTCCACAACAGCTCTGCCGACAATGACGACGCGTCATTTGACAACAACAACGATCCTCAGCCTTATGGACCACGACTACCCACATTCCAGCGTCGTCCAATGACGACGACAACGCCCACCCCTCCATCATCTCTAATGGACGACGACCAACCATAACCACCCCCATCCCAGCGTTGTCCGACGACAACAACGCCCAGCCACAACATGTCGTCTCTAATGGACGACAACCGACAACCTGTGTCAACGATGCAGACAACTACCTGGACGACGACGACCTGCATGGGTGACGCATGTCACCCCCACCCTCTGGACAATCCACCATCAGTGTGCACGACGACAACAACCGCGACAACAACCACCAATGACGACAACCAGCCCCAGTGACGACTCACCCCCACACCAGCGCGACGACGACACCCCCCACGTCCCCCATCCCCAGTATTCACTAGCATGTCTCTGAAGATGACATGTTCTCCCAGCCCCACTGTTGTCTGGCGCGTTGTCGTGGTCGCCAGCCATGATGCCCCCTGTGTCCCCCCAGTGACAATGATGTCATCACCACCCACCCCCACACCGGCGTCGATGACGCAACTACTGCGCTACCACCATTGATGATGCCCCATCCATAATATATAAATATTTGTTGTACTGTAGTGTATTTTTCAGAATTAATATATATTTATTAACATGAATATTCAATAAATTAAGTGGCCAGATGGATACAACTAATGGTCTGGCTAATCTAACTAGTCTAATTGGTCTGACTGGTCTGAATCTCTGAATTGTCTGACCACTCTGGCCAGTCTTACTGATGTGACTTGTCTGAGTGGCCTGACTGGTCTGGCTGGTCTGGATTGTCTTAACTGACTGACCAACTTACTATCTGAGGGGTCTGATAGTCTGGGTGATCTGATTGGGCTGGTGGTCTGGATGGTCTGGATGGTCTAATAGGTCTGACTGGTCTGACTGGTCTGTATGGTCTTAACTGTCTGACTGACTTGTGGTCTGGGTGGTCTGACTAGTCTGGATGGTCTTGACTGACTGACTGACTTATGATCTGGGTGGTCTGACAGGTCTGACAGGTCTGGATGGTCTTACCTGTCTGACTAACTTATGGTCTGGGAGGTCTGACTGGTCTGACTGGTCTTAATTGTCTGTCCAACTTACTGTCTAGGTAGTCTGACTGGTCTGGAGTGGTCTGGGCTGTCTGACTGTCTGACAGGCTGGGTGGTCTAAATGGTCTGGCTGGTCTGGCTGGTCTGGTGGGTCTGACTGACTGCTGGTCTGACTGCTCTGGCTGGTCTGGCTGGTCTGGTGGTCTGGCCATCTGGTTTCAGACACCCTGGTCTGATGGTCTGGAATGGTCTGACTGACTTATCTGACTTATCTATCTTAACTGTCTGATTCCAAACAATCCAGACACTGTAAGAGAGTTAAGACCAATTGTCACCTTGCTGATGTTGTGCGCACTTCATTGACGGTTTATGCCAGGTGCATGTGTGACTTCAACACTCCCCCTTGCTGTGCTGCACATAGAGCACTTCAGCAAATAAGGTGCTAGATGCTGCCAGAGGGAAACTGTAATCCTAGTTGAGCTCTGAACTTCGCGAATTTCTTGTGGGGTAAGTTCTTGGTGAGCAGATTGGCGGGATTCTCAGCACCATCAATGAAGAATAGTTCCACATTACCTTTTGTGACTGACTCGCGGATTCTGTGGTAGCAGATGTTGATGTGCTTGGAGCGAGGCTCCATTACAGGGTTGGATGCCATGAATATGGACCCTTGATTGTCACTGCAAATCAGGATAGCTTTCAGCTTATAGCTGAGTTCACTGAGTAAGCTTCAGGTAGAAACCTGTCTGTGAGAGGCGAGAGGTAGGGTCTGATCCCCAATCTGAGTCCGTGCATGCAATCAAGCCAGCACCGGATCCACCATTGTATACTAGAGAGTATGTAGGTGTCCCAATAAGATAGCAACAGATATATAGCACTTTGTTCAGGTGGTCCTGGGATGGGTTCGTGGCATGGCATGAGAGGTGCATGACTGCAAAAGCAATGTTGGGCCTAGTGCCTAACATAAGGTACAGAAGGGACCCAATAACCATCTGGAAACAGGAGCAGAGATCTGCATCAACAGGCTCTGTGTTTTTGGTGGCATAGTAGCCAGCCAGAAGTGGGGTGCTTGCAGACTTTGCATTTAGCATGTTGCAGCGTTCAACAACCTTTTGGAGGTACGCACATTGATCCAAGTGGATAGCGCAACCCTTGCGAGTAATTTACATTTGGAGGAACTCATTTGGTTCTCCAAGGTCTCTGCACTCCCATTTGCACATGAACTGCGCTTTGATGGCATCAACAACAGCCTTGTTAGGGCCCCAGAATAAAGTGTCATTAACATATATAATTCCAATGACGATGTTGGTGCCTTTCTTCTTGTAGAAGAAGATGCCTGCTTCAGACTTAAGGCACTCAAACCTGAGCTCCTTGAGAGACTCACTGAGTGTGCACCACCAAGCTAGGCCAGCCTGTTTGAGGCCATAGAGGGCACGCCAGAGGCAGAGCACTTTGTGCTCTTGCCCAGGAACTGCAAACCCTTTGGGTTGTTCCATGTAGATCTCTTCGTTGAGCTTGCCATACAAGTAGGTGCTCCAGATGTCAAGTCCAGTAATATACCAATTCTCAAGTGTGGCAAGCACAAGCATGAGGCACACTGTTTCAAAGTGCACTACTGGTGAGAAGACCTGGTTGAAATCTAATCCCTTGACCTGGGAGAAGCCTTTTGCTACTAAGTGGGCTTTCTTGCAGCCATCCGACTTAACATCGAAGACCCATTGATTCTTAATGACCTTCCAGTCTCGGGGACGGTCTACTAGCTCAAAGACCTTGCGCTTTCGCAGCATGTTGAGCTCTTCTTGGCAAGCAAGTCACCAGAGGTTCTGCTCAGCTTGGGGTAAGCGAGCAATGTCCTTGTAGGACCAATTGTGGATGCTCTCATATTGAGGCTCGTGGGTTTTGAGGGCTTTGCCCATCAGGAAATGGACTAGGTTTGCTCCCCCTTCCTCACACATCTTTTGCACATCTTCCTCACTGGGTGTTGCAGAGGTGTCGGGGAAACCACCAGGAACATGGTCTGGTGTGTCCGGTTGTGGGGGCCTAGAGGTCTCACCCACTGTTTCTCTGAGACGACCCTAGGCAAAACACCAAGGACCCGACCACACACTAAGACTCTGAGAGGATAGGACGCGAGTATCTAGAGCAAAGACCCAAGATGAGCTCGAATGGGGAGCCTCTGGGTGCTGGATTGCACGGTATATATACTACTATACACGAGGGCTACGCAAGGCTATCCATGAGGCTACATGCAGGTAAAAGGGCATGTAATGACATCACTGTGGAGCTAAGGCTATGCGTAATGATGTCGAGGGTGGCAGCGTGTACAGCACGAGGTACAGGTCTAGACTAGGTAGATAAGATAGAGGCTGTACAGTAAGATAAGATAAACACTATCTCATCGCAGATTAGATAAGATAAAAAGTCGGACCGTAACACTACTCCCCCCTCAGGTGCAGGATTCCAGACTGCAGAACTGAGTGTCACAAACCGTGAGGTTTTCGGGGATACGACTAAATAATGAGTCAAAGTCCGCTTGGGCCATACGAAGTTTCCGAGGAGCAGAGGGGTTTTCTTGGTAAAAGCGCTCAACTACCAGAGGAGAATTCTTTAAATTTGACGAGGGTTCCCATGTTCTCTCATGGTCTTCGTATCCTTTCCAGTGTACTAGATACTGGAGTTGTCTTTTATAAATACGAGAAGCTACAATATAGTCTACTTCGTATTCTTCATCGCGTTCTTCAGAGACGTGTACCGGACCGGGCCGAGATACGGGCTGTCCGGGAAGAGGACCTAAATAAGGTTTCACTCGCGAAACATTCACAACCGGGTGAATCTGAAGAGTTTTCGGGAGCTTAAGTTCAACCGCAATCGGGGTTGTGCGAGTGACCTCATAAGGGCCGATCCACTTCTCCGTAAGCTTCTTAGAAGCACGATTTAGCATACGAAGGTTGTCCGTAGAAAGCCAAACCTGTTGGCCTACAACATAGTCTGGGGCAGGATTTCTATGCTTATCCGCCTGAAGCTTCATATTACGTTTTGCCTTCTCAGAAGACTCAACGACCTTATTAAATACGGCGGCAAAGTCTTTAGCCGCTGGGGCTACTGTGTCTACCGGCTCAATACCCATACGAGGGGAATAACTCTGGGTAATTCCGAACGGTGAATCAGTAGTTACCTCCGAAACCGTGTTGTTCCAAACGAACTGGGCAATCTTGATCCACTTGGCCCATTCATTCTGCCAATCATTTATGTAGGTTCGGAGATACTGATTGATTTCGTGGTTCAACTGCTCCGTTTGACCATCGGTTTGAGGATGAAACACCGTAGATAATGGCGCCAGGCCTCAGTTGCTTTTATGATGGCCAGCATCTCTTTATCGTGAATAGGATAATTCCGTTCTGGAGGTGTCATGGAATGTGACATGTACACGATGGGTCTGAATTTGCCGTCTTCGCACTTCACGGATATCACTCCCCCGACGGCGAACTCAGACACATCGGTTTCGAGGCAGAATTCGCAGTCTTGATTGGGGTACTGAAGTACCGGAGCACGAGTAAAGGCAACTTTCAAAGCTTCAAACGCAGCGTGTTCCTTTTCCCCAAAGTTAAATACCGTATCTTTACACGTAAGGTCCGTCATGGGCCTAGCCATGATCGCATAATCTTTAATGAAGCATCTATAGAAATTGCCGAGACCTAGGAACGCACAAACCTGCTTTACATTTGTTGGCTCAGGCCATTTCAAAATAGCATTAACTTTCTCAGGGTCCATCTTGATACCCTCACGTGACACGATCATTCCGAGGAAGTCGACTTCGGTGACTCTGAAGCGACACTTCTCAGGTTTGACAAACAAATTGTTATCACGCAAACGTTTCAAAACTTCCAGCACGATTCTATCATGCTTTTCCTGATCGTCCGTATCCGTAAATATCATAAGATCATCGATATACACCACGCAGACATCCGACATATCGTGGAAGATCTCATTCATCATCTTCTGGAATGTCGCGGGTGAATTACAGAGACCGAAATACATAACTAATGGCTCGAAAGCCCCTTTGTGCGTTACAAACGCAGCTTTCCACTCATCGCCTTCGCGAATCCTCACATTGTTGTAACCCCAACGAAGATCCATCTTCGTGAAGAGTTTACAACCCTTAAGCTTGTCAACAAGCTGAGAGATAAGCGGCAGCGGATAGTTATTCTTAATCGTCCAGTCATTTACATAGTGGTAATCCTGTACCATGCGCTTCTTGCCGTCCTTTTTCGGGATAAAGAAGACCGGTGACGTCTGCTGACTAATAGAAGGCCGAATATATCCTTTAGCGAGTTGATCATCAAGGAACGATTCGACTTCTTTTTGTTCATCAACAGAGAGCGGGATAAGTCTTCCCTTTTTGGGCAGGAAGTCTTCTTTTAGATCAATTCCATGATCCCAAGGTTTTCTTAGCGGCATGCACTCTGACGACTTTTTACTAAATACATCTAAGAACTCCCAGTACTCTTTAGGCACCTGCTTCTGAGCTTCCTCTAGGGTCGACTCATTGATAGTGACCTTTGATTCATGAGCTTTCAAAGCTTGCACCCAAGTTTCCTGAGACTCATTCTCTCGTAATAACTTAGCAAAGTGTGTTTCCAAAAGTGACTTGCACTCTGGAGGACACCTAGTTAAATTAACTTTGCCGGTTACCCAATCTATATCGGGATTGTGCTTCTGAAGCCAGGTGTGGCCAAGGATAAGTGGCACTTTTCCAAGGCATGTGACGGCACACCACAGCTTTTCAGCATGCTTCCCAATACCGACTGTCAATAATACATAATGCGTGATATCACCCTCCTGATTCCTAGTGCCATCTACGTTAAGCACAGGGACAGGCTTTACCAGCTTAGATAATTGAAGCCGACGATCAAGAGCCCAGCTCTTGTCAACAAAACAACCAGTAGCGCCACTGTCTAGCAGAGCGTCTACCTTTATAGTATTAAGTGGTCCGCGGATGCAGACCGGTACCGTCACTTCACGTTCCATTGTGAAGGACCTTCGTAAGTCCATGAAAACTTCCAAGTTGCCGGTGGGACTTTCCGGTTCCTTAGATGCCAAAGAAGGAGAAGAAATACTTTTATTCAATCGGGAATTAAGCATGCTCGATTTTACTTCCGGCGCCGAGCCCTTTGCAGGGACCCCCTTAGAAGGTACAATATAGTCCGAGTCACAGTCCATAGTATCGACTGACAAAACAGAAAAGCGAGAAGGAGAAACCGAGATGGGAGAAACTACAGAAGACACTTTTTTGTGGGTTTTCGCTATTTTTGTACGTAACAAAGCAATGTGATATTTAAATATTTCCTGCACAGCAGGAGTAGTAGCACGAGAAAGTCTATAGTCCAGAATACGTACAGCTAAGTCCAAAGAAGACTCGAGAGCGAGGATGCCCGATTTATCCTCACTCACTAATCTTTTAAATCTCTGAAAAACGCCTGCATTTCTGCAAACATCATTCCTCTGACCGCATTTAGCCGGTCATCATCCGGCTGGGCTTGCGTTGCCCGTGCTTGTGGTTGCCCACGACGAGGGCGGTGCGGCTTTGTGCACTCACGTGCAATGTGGCCAAACAGTTGGCAATTGTAGCATTGGGGCCCTTTACCCCTTTGCTGGTTTGTTTCAGCGGCACCTATGTCCATAGGGACACCACTCCCAGATGCGGCTGAAGACGAATAGTTTTGGCCCTGGTAATATCGGGCTGAGCCTTGCCCTTGGAGGTTGATGAGAAAGAGTTCCTGGGCTCTTCCCATCGCGCGAGCAGAGTTAGCAAGGCGGACATACGTGTCCCGATGCATCCCCTGTATATAGATTTGCTCCAAGAGTTTCCTCTGGAGCACGCGTTCGAGCAGATTGCGAGCATAATCATCCACACACCCTCCCTGATTCTTGAGCGCCTTGAACTGCGCTAAGAAGTCATCAATTCTCTGCCTCGGACCCTGCCTAAGGCGGAGAAGCTGGGCACGTGCCCACTCGGTGTTGTTACCGGGGAGAAAGAACCTTTCTATCTCCTCCGAGAAGTCATCCCAAGGGGGCCATGCTGGGGGGGGCGCGGGTTGTCCGGCTGGGACGGGCGGGGCGTTGGCGAGGGCCTGGGCTGCCGCCATGCAGCTGTCCAGACGGACTTGAGCCCACCGACCAGCTTTTGGGCCAGTAAGCCAAGAGAGTACTGCAGCGGTGACCTGGGCGTCGGTTGCCCCCTCCATCGAGATCTGAAGCCAGATTTTGACCTTAGACCACCACTCGTGAAACTTCTGTGGGGAGCCGTCATAACTCCCGGGATCCGCGACCACCTTCTTGCGCGGCAGTGGTGCAGGCTGAGGCTGTGCAGCCGCAAGGGCCACGATATGTGCTTGGAGGTTAATTTGCCCCTGGATAAGCTGTCCAAGGAGCTGGTTGAGGTCTGCCATGACGACCTAGTAGGGGTGGAGACGGGAATAGGGGGTAGGTCTTTGTTTAACTGGTCGAAGACGGGAGGACCGGAACGTGCGGCAGCGAGCGAGCGGGAGGTCTGGCGGGACAGGAAGGGAACGGTGGAAGCCGAGGAGGACTTGAATTTCGAAGTCGCTGACAAGGCGACTGTAGGCGGCAACCGCGTTGGTAAACTGGAACTCTTCTTCGATCGCTGACTCCCTTTCTTGTACTTTGACAAGGGTGTCAGGGTGGGGACCGTAAATGATCGCCAAGCACTCCTGTTGCGCTTCAATGAGGTGACGAGGGAAGTGGCAAGGTATGGTGACTAACATAAGGGGTGACGTAGGAGTAAGGTTACTTGGGACTAGATCCCCACAGGTGTTCCACTAAACTAAGCGTAAGACTTTGTTCGCCTGTCGCGCTTGCCGGGTCAGGGCAGTGGCACAGCTATGCAAAGAACAAATGGCTAGTGGCTGCAGATCACAAGGTCTACCTCTGCACGGACGCAGGAACTACTGAGTACGTATGTCTCAATCGCCTTGAGGCTGCGAACCTCTCTTGAACGGGCGCCGACCTTCAGACACCAGGCACGACCCTGGGCTGGTGTACAGTACGTAAAGGATACGGTGCTAAGAACTCCCAATGCCGAAGCACTACGGGAATGGCACTAAAGGCTGGCCGTGAACGAAACGGAAGGTATGAAGACGAAGCTCCTTAACCCTGGAGTCCGGGTATAGTTTCCCTTTACTAGGCTGGGGAACAGCACGTGGAAGAACAAGTAGATGGTTTAGATTCGAGCTCAGGTGAGACGACCCTAGGCAAAACACCAAGGACCCGACCACACACTAAGACTCTGAGAGGATAGGACGCGAGTATCTAGAGCAAAGACCCAAGATGAGCTCGAATGGGGAGCCTCTGGGTGCTGGATTGCACGGTATATATACTACTATACACGAGGGCTACGCGAGGCTATCCATGAGGCTACATGCAGGTAAAAGGCTATGTAATGACATCACTGTGGAGCTAAGGCTATGCGTAATGATGTCAAGGGTGGCAGCGTGTACAGCACGAGGTACAGGTCTAGACTAGGTAGATAAGATAGAGGCTGTACAGTAAGATAAGATAAACACTATCTAATCGCAGATTAGATAAGATAAAAAGTTGGACCGTAACATTCTCACCATCGAGAGGCACTTTCGATATCCCAGAGTTGCTCGACAGGATGTCACTGCTCACCATACACGTTACCAGGGTGCAATGGCACTCTACGTTCACGTTGGGGGCAGGCAGGGATATTCACTGCAGGGGGTCACAGCACATTCTGGTGGCGTTCAGCTCAGCCAGGGTGCTGTGGTGCTGGAGGTGGCAGGTTTCTCTCCAGTGAAGGCATTCTCGGTGCCAGTGGAGGCACTGGAGGCACTGGAGATGGTGTATGGGGAGGATTTATTTGATTAGGCTCTTCCTCAGGAGCCTCTGGTTCCTTGCACTTCGGATTGTCATCCTGCGCTTGGGGATGTGGGAAGCCATGGTCATGTTCCACATTGTCATCACTGTCAATATCTTCAGGAAGATTCCCTGGTCAATCAGTGGTAGGTTTTGGATTTGCCCTTCCAAAAGGGTTCTCAAGAGGTTCATGCCTGTTTTTAGGGCAGTGAGGGAAGTGACGCTCATCAAATATGGCATGAGCAGTGGTGAACACTGCATTGGTGGAGCACATAAACAAGAAGTTGTGCTCATTGCCAGGGGCAACACTGTCATAAGTCATAAGCTCCGATGGGGTGGCCACATCATCGTCATCGTTGTCAACCATGCTGGTGATGGGGTGGTGGTGGTGGTGGCCACATCATTGTCACGTTGGTGGTGGCTATCATTGTTGTCAATGCTGGTGGTGGTGGTGGCTGTTGTAAATTAACCAGCACATGTTACTAGGTACTTAGGCACGTGACTGTGTGGCTTACATAAGCCTTCCTAGTGTACATACACAGTAGTATTTTTCTATTAGTCCCTCAGTAGCTTGACCATCTACTGAGGGTAAGTAGTCCACACACACTCATTCTTACTCATACTAACTTGTAGTAGTTACTACAGGTATTACTCTAATACAGTAGCTTGAATATCTACTGAGGTTACTACAGGGTTACCAACATCCTTTCTACAGCTTCTGTCCCTTAGGTCCACTGCAGCAACCCCCCACACACTTTTTTCAAGAGTGACTGTTATCGTTGACGCTGGTGGTGGTGCTGGTGGTGGTGGAAGGAGTGAAATTGAATAAAATTTTGAAGTATGCATGTATGCATGTATTTGTCTATGTGATTATATCAGCATATTGAACTACCAACATTTCCTAATATTATTTACCACTTTGCTATGAAAAGATAACAATGTGTTTGGGTGGCTGCTCCCTCAGATGAGGTGCATTCGACCCAGGGACTTCTGGAGGTCTGGCAAGGCTCCCAAGGACTAAGGAGACTAAGAAACTAGAGAGTGGGAGGGTGGTTCAGTCACTCCAAGACTGAGCTCAAAGATATACACTGAAGAGAAGGATATTGCTTAGTAAGCTAAGTACAAGCCTACATAGCTAAGGTAAGAGTCCAGTATCAGTACTACCAATCTACACACCCAGAGACAGGACTGTCTCTACAGCTACCTGCCTCACTGACAGCCACCACCACACCATCATGTGTTGACCACCACCCCAAACAACAGCGATGACACTGACCACCACCACCAGCATCTTGGCCAACGACAACAGCCACCCCACCACCACCCATCACCACCAGCATCGACAATGACAATGACCCCACCACCAGCATGGTCAATGCAACCACCACCACCTGCGTCAACAATGTCAATGTCAACGAGCCCATCACCATCATCATCAATGTGACCACCATCACCCATCACTGCCAGTGTTGCCATTGTTGTCATTGTCATTGTCTTCATCACCACTTGCGTCAATGTCAACGACCTACCACCAGTGTTGTCGACACAGCCACCGACAATGTTGATGTCACCCCCACGATCAGCATGGTCAACATGACCACCACCACTTGTGTCCATGAATGATGACCCACCACCAGTGTCATCGATGTGGCCACCAATGATGACATCCCCACCACCAATGCAATGGTAATGGCCACAACAGCCACCAGTGCATCGACGACGACAATGCTGACCACCACCAGTGCAATGACAACAACAATGACAACAAATAAATTTATTACTTAGTTTACTTAGAACTTGCATCACTTTGGAATAAAATTCATTTGTCTCAATAGTTTTGTGTGATCTTTTTTTTATTGATGTGTTTTATAAGTTGCTACTTGTGTGTACTCTACTGGAGTATCTGTCACTGTTGTGCAATGCTGGGCCAGTCTGTTGTCACTGTGTAAGCCTGGGCCAGACTTGCCAAACTGGGTGCTCAGCTAAGCAAAAGGGCTGGTTTGTTGATGAGGCTTTGAACCTCTCTTGAATGGGCACTGCTCTTCAGACACCAGGCACAACCCTGGGCTGGTGTACAGTACATAAAAATACAGTGCTAAAAACTCCCAAATCCAAATGGGCTACAGGGAATGGAACTAAAGGCTGACTGTGTACAAAACACAAGGGGTATGAAAGTGAAGTTCCTTAACCCTGGAGTCCAGGTATAGTTGTCTTATAAGGCTAGACAAGCACATAGTAGAGTGAAGTAGATGGTTAGATTTGAGCTCAGGTGAGACAACCCTAGGCAAAACACCAAGGACCCAACTACATGCTAAGTTTTGAGAGGAATAGGATGTGAGCCTTCTAGAGCAAAGACCCAAAATGAGCTCAAATGGAGAGCCTCTGGGTGCTGGATTGCACTGTATATATACTACTGTACATGAGGGCTACACAAGGCTATTCATGAGGCTACATACTGTGCAAAGCTATGTTAGTGATATCATAGTGGAGTTAAGGCTATGCAGAATGACATCAAGAGAGGCAGCATGTACAGCATGAGGCACAGGTCTAGACTAGGTAGATAAGATACAGCTGTACACTAAGATAAGATAAACACTATCTAACCATGGATTAGATAAGATAAAAAGTTGGTCTGTTACATACATACACAAGAATTATATCTAAGGACCATGGGAACACCAAAAAACTGCTGCCAAGGGTGTGGTTGTGACACTATCTAACCTACATTTTAAGTAACTTGCACAAAACAAAAGAATTGAACATAAACATGAATTTCATACATATTGTTACAATGAAATGAGAAGACCTTATGAATGAAGTATACAATGAAAGAAATATAAAAACATAAATAACAATAGTCATTTTCCTACATGCCTCAGATAGTTACACTCTACCCACCTAGAACCATGAACCATCCTGCTCAAGTCAAGCTTGGTATGTTTTCCAATAACAAATAGCATATAGGATGAATATAATGATGGTCTTGGCATATATGATGGAACCCACAGAAGCAAATGATCTTCTGAGCTAATAATCCATCCACCACTGTCTAAGTCCACTAAAGTCCTCACATTAAATTCAGTTTCTTGGATATACACATTGGAATCCATCAATGCATGAGATGGGTCTGAAGAGTAGCAGAGTGAGTGAGGAGTCTATCTTGGCATATTGTCAGAATACAGATTGACTACAACATCTGTGGGACAATCCCACAAACATATGGTCTTGTCTTCAGAACCTGATGCAATCCTCTTGCCATCTGGCGAGAATGCTACTGACCATATTAGGTCAGTGTGTCCTGTGAGAGGGCTACCTAACTGCAGCCCAGTCTCAGCATCCCACAAACATATGGTCTTGTCATGGGAACCTGATGCAATCCTCTTTCCATTTGCTGAGAATGCTACTGAGGATACTGAGTCAGTGTGTCCTGTGAGAGGGCTACTACCCAGCTGCAGTCCAGTCTCAGTATCCCACAAATATATGGTATTGTCATAGGAACCTGATGCAATCCTCTTGCCATTTGGTGAGAATGCCACTGAGCGTACTATGTCAGTATGTCCTGTGAGAGGGCTACCTAGCTGCAGTCTGGTCTCAGCATTCCATAGACATATGGTCTTGTCATAGGAACCTGATGCAATCATCTTGCTATCTGGTGAGAATGCCACTGAACGTATTGAGTCAGTGTGTCCTGTGAGAGAGCTACCCAGCTGCAGTCCAGTCTCAGCATCCCACAAACATATGGTCTTGTCTTCAGAACCTGATGCAATCCTCTTTCCATCTGGTGAGAATGCCACTGACCATACTGAGTCAGTGTGTTCTTTGAGAGGGCTACCCAGCTGCAGTTGAGTCTCAGCATCCCACAAACATATAGTCTTGTCATAGGAACCTGATGCAATTATCTTGCCATTTGGTGAGAATGTCACTGAGTATACTGAGTGAGTGTGCCCTGTAAGAGGGCTACCCAGCTGCAGTCCAGTCTCATTATCCCATAAACATATGGTCTTGTCTTCAGAACCTGACACAATCCTCTTGCCATCTGGTGAGAATGCCACTGACCATACTGAGTCAGTGTGTCCTGTGAAAGGGCTCCCCAACTGAAGTCCAGTCTCAGCATCCCACAAACATATGGTCTTGTCTTCAGAACCTGATGCAATCCTCTTTCTATCTGGTGAGAATGCCACTGACCATACTGAGTCAGTGTGTCCTGTGAGAGGGCTCCCCAACTGAAGTCCAGTCTCAGCATCCCACAAACATAGGGTATTGTCTTCAGAACCTGATGCAATCCTCTTTCCATCTGGTGAGAATGCCACTGACCATACTGAGTCAGTGTGCCCTGTGAGAGGGCTACCCAGCTGCAGTCCAGTCTCAGCATCCCACAAACATACAGTCTTGTCTTCAGACCCTGATGTAATCCTCTTTCCATCTGGTGAGAATGTGACAAAGGTCACACAATTATCATGTCCGAGGAAGAGAAGCAATGCCTACGAGCTTCCAGAGCAGACCGACCGTCTGTCCATACCGCCCGCACAGCCACCATCCAAGCCATGGTCAAAAGACGGCTTGAGACAGTCGAGGACACTCGTCACCGTGTGGGACGTCGCAAATGGGCTCGCACCCAGAACATCATGAGTCGTTTCCATTCCGTCTACTGTGATACTAACCTCGAGATTATGGTATCTATTGTAGGAACCCCCAGGAACACCTGATCGTCCGCCTCGAACACCCTTAGAGGATGACCTTGAGGTGCGTCGCCCCCATCAGCTGGAGTCTTTCTGTTTGTACTGACGTCTACTGTAGGAACCACCACGCATGCCCGACCATCTGCCCCAGATGCCTCCAAGGGACTATCACGGCGAGGTATGTCGTTTACTGACTGCTTCGCACACTGACACTGACATCCATTGTAGGAACCACCACGCACGCCCGACCATCTGCCCCAGATGCCTCCAAGGGACTTTCATGGCGAGGTATGTCGTTTATCGACTGCTTCGCACACCGACACTGACATCCATTGTAGGAACCACCACACACGCCTGACCATCTGCCCCAGACGCCTCCAAGGGACTTTCATGGCGAGGTATGTCGTTTACCGACTGCTTCGCACACCGACACTGACATCCATTGTAGGAACCACCACACACGCCCGACCATCTGCCCCAGATGCCTCCAAGGGACTTTCATGGCGAGGTATGTCGTTTACCGACTGCTTCGCACACCGACACTGACATCCATTGTAGGAACCACCACACACGCCCGACCATCCACGCCCGATGCCTCCAAGGGACTATCACGGCGAGGTATGTGGTTTACCGACTGCTTCGCACACCGACACTGACATCCATTGTAGGAACCACCACACACGCCCAACCATCCATGCACGCCCAACCATCCACGCACGCCCGACCACCCACGCACGCCCGACTATCCACGCACGCCTGACCATCCACACACGCCCGACCACCCACGCACGCCTGACCATCTGCCCCAGACGCCTCCGGGGGATCGTGGGGATATCCCGCGAATCAACATAGAGTATCAATGAAGGCAATGTCCTATTGTTGATATTGCAGCTTTAGCAGCCACAGCCAACCTTCCCTCCATGCGCCACACCATGGCCTTTATAATGGCCCTCAAGAATGCCTCACTCAACGATCCAGTTGCTAACCTCAGTGCAGATGCACTCGAGCGGTTTATGGAACCCTCCTGATGAAGTCATTTTGCATCGACAATCCAGGCACGCGGTTCTCCATCGCAACATATCTCGCCCTCGGAAAATACCTCTCAAATCGCGTATAAATCGTGTCTGTCAAGCAGCAAGGATCGCCTTTACCGGCGCTCTCGGTGGAGACAACATTTTGAGTTTTCACAACGTTGAAAAACTCATCGCTTCGTATACTGGTGTCATCTCCATCGAACATGACATGTGTCGTAATACATGCATCACGTATACCGGTCCATTCGCCCATCTCGATACGTGCCCAACGTGCACCACATCTCGCTGGAAGGAGGAGATGTTTCAGGGAACGCATGGGCGGTCCAAGGTCGCCGCTCAAACATTCACAACAATCCCCATCGGTCCCCAGCTCCAAGCCCTATACCGGAACAAAGACAGTGCGGCAGATATGGACTACCTACGTCAACGGACGGAAGAGGTTTTACAGCAGATACGGGAGACGGGTGGCATCCCTGTTGTCGATGATATCGCCATGGGGTGGGACTATCTTGGGGCTGTCCTTGACGGTGACATCAAAGCCCACGACATTGTTCTCATGGTCTCCCTCGACAGAGCCCAGTTATACGACAGCAAGGAATCCGATTGTTGGATATACATATGGATCATCGTGAACTTACCCCCAGACAAACATTATCGCAAAGTCCACGTTTGCCTGGGCGGCTTTATTCCTGGCCCCAACAAGCCCAAGAATGTTGACTCTTTCCTCTTTCCAGGCATGCACCATCTCGCTGCGCTTCAAGCCGAAGGGCTTTCCATCTGGAATGCGCGTACAGATTCCCGTTACATCTCTGACTTGTATCTTATATTTACCACCACAGACGGACCCGGCCTCGTTTACTGGAATGGCATGGTTGGTCACAGCGGCAAGAATGGCTGTCGCATGTATTGTGGTACTATCAGCAGACGCAAAACGAACAGCAAGCATTACTACCCAGCATTACTCAGGCCTCGCGACCGTTGTCCCCAAGGCAGTGATCACCCCGACATCAATGTCTTCAGGCTCCCACTTGGCGGATGTGGTGAGTATGCTGCCCATCTCCGGACCATCATCACCATGCCCAACCAAACTCAATGGGACAAAAAGAAGACTGAAACGGGTCTAACCAAGCCCCCCCTCATTCTTGCACTCTCTCCAACCTGATCCCTCGGTGTGCCCTTATGCATGACAACGGACATCATGCATCTCGCGGGCAACATCAGCGACCTCCTCATCTCACTTTGGCGTGGCACATTTGATCACGCTGTCGATGACAACCCAGCCGACTGGCCATGGGCCGTTCTATTGAATGAAGAAGTCTGGCGTGCGCATGGCAATGCAGTTGAGCATGCCGGCCATTTCCTACCCAGCTCATATGATCGCAAGCCCCGCAACATCGCTGAGAAGATCAACACCCAGTATAAGACTTGGGAATTCCAGCTCTATATCTTCGGCCTCGCACCCATCCTCCTCTACGGCACCCTACCTCTTGTTTACTGGAGGAATTACTGCAAACTCGTGCGTGGATTCCAAATCATGTGCCAAAGCACATTGACGAAAGAAGAGCTCCTCGATGCGCATGCACTGCTGTGCAGTTGGGAGCATGAGTTCGAGCTTGTCTACTACAAATTACATGAATCCCGCATCCACTTCATCCGGCCATGCGTCCACCAAGTCGCCCACCTCGTCTCAGAGGCTATCCACAAAGGGCCTCCAATCTGCTATGCCCAATGGACGATGGAGCGCACAATCGGCAACCTGGGTGAGCAAATCCAACAGCCATCCAAACCATTCGCCAATTTATCCCGCGAGGGCGTGCAGCGGTGCCAGGTCAACTCACTACTCAGCATCATGCCAGAACTCGATGATTCAAATAATGGACTGCCGCATGGGTCGGTCGACCTTGGCAACGGTTACATCTTACTTCGTAAACGTTCCAAGAACGCGACCATTCCCCGTGGTGACGAAGCTGCCGCCATCTCACAGTTTCTCGGCCCTGGA